>SJYX01005844.1:69920-87109 GCA_006410675.1 Oreotragus oreotragus | reverse complement strand
CAAAGGGTCGGACACGACTGAGCGACTGAACTGAAGTGAACTGAGCTACAGTTAACTAAAGTATCAGCCTGTCCTTGATCACATAGGCATGTCCAAGAAGTAAGCAGCTCTACACATCAATGTTGCAATAACTCAGTCTGACTGGTTTTCTTATTTTCTTTATCTTTCTGAGCCTAGTATTAATATGATCTACAGCTTTTGCCTCTCTTCAAAATAAGTTAAAAAAAAAAGGTGACTGAACTTTTCCAACACATGCAAAGAAAACTAAGATTTATGTCAGCCACAATGAAATCTTAGGTGATTGGAGCTTCTTGGCATTAGTGCAGTGTATTTAAACTTTATTTAANTAGTATTAATATGATCTACAGCTTTTGCCTCTCTTCAAAATAAGTTAAAAAAAAAAGGTGACTGAACTTTTCCAACACATGCAAAGAAAACTAAGATTTATGTCAGCCACAATGAAATCTTAGGTGATTGGAGCTTCTTGGCATTAGTGCAGTGTATTTAAACTTTATTTAATTCATTGAAAACCATAAAGAATATGTTATGATCCTTCCTACACCTACCTTAAAGGTTCTTATACAACCTCCTAAGAAAAGTTGGCCCACAACTTCTGAAAAACCTGGAGGCCAACATTTTCCAGGACAATTTTTTTCTATTGTTTAATATTACAGAAATAGGACTTTTCTTTTCATTTTACAATTTTAAAATTATACAATGATATTGAATGTGTTTTTTCAAACCACAAATATCCTAAGATTCTGATGTGTTCTACCCTATCTCTGAATATTGAGATAGGATTCCCCAACATCAATTGAGAATTATTGGTCTGGTCCAACACCTTTACTTTGTAGATAAGAAAAATTAAGGACATGAATGATTTGCCTAGGTTTTCAAAATTAGTAAAAATTAAAATTTGATAATATGCTGCTGAAAGTCACTTCAGTCATGTCTGACTCTGCGCGACCCCTTAGATGGCAGCCCACCAGGCTCTGCCGTCCCTGGGATTCTCCAGGCAAGAACACTGGAGTGAGTTGCCATTTCCTTCTCCAATGCATGAAAGTGAAAAGTGAAAGTGAAGTCCCTCAGTCATGTCCGACTCTTCATGACTCCATGAACTGCAGCCTACCAGCCTCCTTCGTCCATGGGATTTTCCAGGCAAGAGTACTGGAGTGGGGTGCCACTGCCTTCTCCATGATAATATGCTAACTTACCTTGATTTGAAAAGTATAGTCCAATATGTTTGAGAATAGTGAACATAATAATCAAAGAATAATTCCTTCCCCCATATGGTAAATGACAAAGCTATATTTCCTCTGCTGTTATTTTGTTCTATTAAGTTTCTATGATCCCTCTCATGGTGAGCACAGTAAACAGCAGAGCACAATTCCTGCCCTCAGGGACTTCATAGTCTGATGGGTATAACAGATATGGAAATGGATTTGAAGTCAATTTATAAAGTAGGTTGAATGACGAGAGAAGAGATTAACAGGTAGGAAAGCTTCCTGGGGCAACCTTCCTAGTGGCAATCCTGCCACTACAAGATGGCTCTTGAGAGCAGAGCCTCTTAACTACTTACTAACCCTACAACACCTACTAACATACATGGTTTGTGAAAGCCAAGTGTTAATCAGTCAGTCGTGTCTAACTCTTTATGACCCCAAAGACTGTAGCCCACCAGGCCCCTCTGTCCATGGAATTCTCCAGGGAAGAATATTGGAGTAGGTAGCCATTCCTTTCTCCAGAGGATCTTCCTAAGCCAGGGATCAAACCCAGGTGTCCTGCATTGCCAGCAGATTTTTTTTTTTTACTGCCTGAGCCACCAGGGAAGACTTGGTGGCTGGTTTACTAGCCTCTAACAAATGTTGCTTGCACTTCTGTACAACAGTATTCTAGAATAATTCTACAGCCAAATACTTCTTAGAACTTTGCAAACAACTACATGGTTAAACACATTGCTATTTTTTTCAATTTTCTTTAAACTTATTCAACCATACTGTACAAACAGTAAGAGTTTAAAAATCCCATTCTAATGTCTTTCTATCCAAAAGAGAAATTTTTCCCTTCACCACCTCCTTTGTTTCACTTATGAGAACTTGGATCCTTGACTTGTTTGTATAAATGAAAACAAAAACAGAACCTTGTGTCAATTTTACAATTAAAAAATTATAAAAAATAAAACTCACTAATTTAAAATATTGTGGTCAGATAGATGGCCTGGATTCTTTCACTCATAACACAGGGCAAAACTCAAAAGGTCTTAGGGACATGCTGTTACAAGGTCTATAATTTGGTCACCCTCCACTGCCTCTGTGCCTCCAACTTTCTTTTCTCCTCCCTTTCCCATTGGCTTCAGAGCTGGCCTGGACAGGCAGGGTGACAACACCGCCTTTTTCTCAGAATCACAAGAACTGTGCCACCCACAGTCCAATGGCTGGAGGCCAGGGCACTGCCAGCAACACAGACATGAGTCAGGCTGCAGCGTGCAAGAATTCCTGCTCAAGGTTCTTTCCTGACAGTTCAGTTGGAATTGCCATCACCAACAGCATAACAGTGAGAAGTATGTGATACAAAAGAAATACATGGCATGGCAAGTCAGAAAACTTGACTCTCCATCTTGTTTCTTACTAGATGTGTGATCATTTCTCATCGTCTCTTCTGCCTACCTCACAATTATGAGTCAGAATGAGACAATGCAAATTAATAGTCGAATTTCTATTAGAGGCAAAAGATATTTTCAAATGTATTTGGTCAGAGTATTAAGACTGTGGAGAGCAATTTGGCAGTAATTATCAGACTTTTAAAAGTGCCCAGAACTATGGCTGATGATTCCTCCTCTGGAAATTTAGCTTCCCGGAAATAATTAAGAAAGCATAGAAAGATGTATGTAAAAGGATATTTACTCACGTGTTGATTATAACAACAAAATGTTAGAATCAATCAACTGTCCAATAGAAACTGATTTTAAAAATTAGAATATACCTACCTAATAGAGTACTATACAGCTGTCTAAAGTAATGTTGTAAAATAAAAACATAACTATTGGTACATGCTGGTATGTAAAACAGAATTAGTAATTGTATAAGCAAATAGAAATTTTGTGTATATGAGCCACACATGGGGAGGAGGATGGTATGAAACTAAACTCAAAGTGTCTAGAGCTTAACTTGGAGTACTATATCAATATTTTCTTTTTCTTCTATTCATGTGTCCATGTTTTTTGATTTTTCTATAATGTGCACATATTTCTATTATAATAAAGAAAAACACTTTTATGTTTAGAAAGAAAAAAACAGCATATGAAAACATGCTATGATATTTGTTTTACTAATATAAGGTATTCTGTTTTGACAGCTTCTATAGACTCTACTCTTATGGTATATCCAAGGATAACAACACTATAGTTACATACGAATTACAAAATGGCCTAGGCTTTGTCATCTCAACTTCCCTGGTGGCTAAGAGGGTGAAGCGTCCGCTTACAAAGCGGGAGACCTGGGTTCGATCCCTGGGTCGGGAAGATCCCCTGGAGAAGGAAATAGCAACCCACTCCAGTACTCTTGCCTGGAAAATTCCATAGACAGAGAAGCCTGGTAGGCTCCAGTCCCATGGGGTCACAAAGAGTCGGACACGACTGAGTGACTTCACTTGTCATCTCAATAATATATATGTCACTGTAAATTTATAATTTAAAAAGTTTCTCCCTTTTGCATGGCAAGAAAATGCTAAGCATTTAAACTATTGAAATATTTTATAAATTTTCACTAAAAATGAGCATTCCTTTTAGTAAATTTGAGGTTAATGAAGAAAATGATGATCTCCAGGTAGAAGGTGACGATAATACTGTAAAAAGTGAAGAAAAACTGATCCATTCAACTTTGTATAACAAGTTTGACAGCCTTTGCCCACTAAATATATAGCATATGATGCTCTAAAATAGTTACCTCATTTGCAGATAGGAAACTCCAGTGCTATTGCTGGTTCCAGCAAAAGCTTTCTGAAGAAACTCAGACACGTATAACTTGTCTACGCTTGAATGAATTTGTTTATGAAATGAACATCATGTTGGCAAAGCCTTTAAATGAAACTTAACTTTTGGATATAAAAATACTATAAACCTAAAAATGAAGTAGGAGGAGAATTTGGAAAAGGAAGAGAAGAAATTTTGATGGTTCATTAAAGAACATTTCATAGCTATTTCTCAATGAGATGCTACAAAATTTCTTTAAAGAATTAATTCTAGTGCTTTAACTCCATAAAACTACTCTGCTGCCACTGAAATGTGAACTATTCGCTTTCATCTCTGACATATAAACACCACTATGTTTTTGTTAAACACCCCTATTTTTTATATGGCCCAAGTCTTTTGAAATCTTTGCTCACTGTAATACTACTTTTCTAAATAATAAAGTTTGTAAATTATAATTGACATACAATATTGTATTCATGTCTTCTCTGTAACAGATAAATATTTTCATACATTGTGAACTGATCACCACAATAAGTCTAAAGTTATTACAATATTATTGACTATATTCCTTCCGATATACATTACAGCACTGTTACTTACCTTAGGACTGAAAATTTGTACCTCTTAATTTATGCCTGCAATGCACCTTTCAGAATGAATGGTACTACAGAAAATACAATATAATTAAGTCATCAAAAAATACTATAAGGTTGAGACATAGACACAGAAATCTCTCAAAACAAGTAAACAGAGAAATGCTGTATAATGTTAAAGACAATAGATAACACACATTCAAAAGGAAGCTGAAATAGCCAAGACAAAGAAGCAACCTAAATGTCCATCAACAGAGGAATGGATAAAGATGTGGTATATATATACAATGGAATACTATTCAAACATTAAGAAGCATGAAATAATGCCATCTGCAGCAACATGGCGGGGAAGGCAATGGCACCCCACCCCAGTACTCTTGCCTGGAAAATCCAATGGACGGAGTAGCCTGGTGGGCTGCAGTCCATGGGGTCGCTAACAGTCGGACAGACTGAGCGACTTCACTTTCACTCTTCTCTTTCATGCATTGGAGAAGGAAATGGCAACCCACTCCAGTATTCTTGCCTGGAGAATCCCAGGGATGAGGGAGCCTGGTGGGCTGCCGTCTATGGAGTCACACAGAGTCGGACACGACTGAAGTGACTTAGCAGCACCAGCAGCAGCAGCAACATGGATGGACCTAGAGACTGTCATACTGAGTGAAGTAAGTCAGACAGAGAAGGAAACTATCATATGACATCCCTTATATGAGGATCTAAAAAGAAAAAATACAAATGAACTTATCCACATAACAGAAACAGACTCACAGATTTAGAGAATAAACATATGTTTGCCAGGGCAGGGGAGGGGGGAAGAATGAAGGGAAGGGATAATTAGGGAGATTGGATGGGCATGTACATACTGCTATATTTAAAATAGATAACCAACAGGGTCCTACGGTATAACACAGGAAACTCTGCTCAATGTTATGCGGCAGCCTGGATGGGAGAGGAGTTTAGGGGAGAACGGATACATGTATACATATGGCTGAGTCCCTTTGCTGTCCACCTGAAACTATCACAACATTGTTAATTAGTTGTTCGCCAATATAAAATAAAGGTAAGGAAAATTAAAAGGAAGTTGAGTACTCCCATGTCCAAATTAAATTAGAATTGCATGTGAAATGTACGTTTCCTAGAAGATAATCAGTGCTCAGTAAATGTCAGGGCACTTTTCCCCCTTGCTTTCCCTCAGGTGAAAGTTATGTGAATAAAGGGAAAGCCAAGCCTTAAAAGATGGGTAAGATTTGAATAGGCAAAAAGGAATGGAATAGGTATTAATACAGGATATTGTTATGACAAAAGGTACAGAGGCAGGGTGACATATTCTAGTTGAATAAGCTGATCCCTTCAATTGAAATAGAGGTGTTAATGGAGGAATGGGATATATGAGTGGGAGTCATGTGATCTTTGATGTTTGGACTTGGAAGTAGCCATCTGTGTATCCTTACTCTCGATTGAGTATCTATCAAATACATACTGAATCTAGAAGGAGTGCTGCAAGTCATGAGAACCTTTAGTCCTCGGCTACTCTTTTATTGCCCAACGGCCCTCTCCAGTCTTCCCTTCTATAATTATTCTGCATAGATCTCATGTTTTGAACATTCTGACTACTTCTCTTACCAATACTCTAGAATTCCCATGCCCCTTTGTCTTTCTATAGCATCTACTTGGCAAAACTCCATCCCTAGGCGAACTTAACTATTTACTCTTTGCATGCAAAGTAACAAGTTTGGTCCAGTGTTGCATGGTGCAGGTGAGAAGTAACAACTGGGCAATTTGTGATCATGTATCTGTGATCACTACTCTTGCTGGGCTCTCCAAAGTAGCTGTCAGGGAACCTACCAGGACTCCTTAGTCATGAACATTTCCCACTCTGCTTTAAGCTTGCTCCTTTCCCCCAAATCTCTGCTAGCTACACTTTACCTTGCACTTTCATCCCATAGCCTTTACTCCTAAGGGAACTTCTGAACTTCTATCTAATCTACCAAATCTACTTTTGTTTTCAACTCTCCATTTCTCTTCTTCTACTCCTTCAGCATTTGACACCACAGTTCACTTTTTAAAATAGTCTTCTTTTTATAAGCCCTCCAAGAATTCTGATGAATGCTATAGTTTGACAATCCCTGTGTACAGCCTGTTTAGGATTAGGGAGTTCTTTCTGAGAGCCAAGTGTTTTAAGTAAAAAGATAACATAATCAGAAGAGAATTAAAAATGTATACATATATAAATAAATATATGACACATTAAAAAAAATAGTCTTGTGACTTTTATGGCTTCTCATACCAGTGGTTTACTATAGATCTTTCTGATTCTTCCTTTGCAGTCTCCTTTACAAGCTTCTATTCTTGTTCCTTTTCCTTAGAGAGTAAATATCAGTCTTTTTCACTCTGTACATTTTCTCTGGGCTATCTTATTTACTCCCAAGATTCTAAATTCCCTCTAAATCTTTCATCTCAACCTCTTCTATGAACTGCAGACTTATTATCTCCAACTACTTCCTGGATGTCTCCAAGTGGATTATTCACACACAACCCAAATGCAACATAGGCTCCAAACTGAAATCATCTCCTTCACTCCCTAAGTACATTCCTTCTGCAGGTTTGCTGTCTCAGTAAGGCCGTAATCACCCCACCAAATGCTCAAGTCTGAATTCAAGTTCAAGTTTTTCTTTCCCTCCACCCTCACACACAAACACAATCTACCAAAAGTTGCAGAGTCTGATGCTGATTACTACAACCATTCTATCACCCAGGTCATTTGATCTTTTCAACCATCTCAGTGACCACAACTGTTCAAAGTCATGTAATCTTCATGAGTAATTAGTGTAGCTAAAATGATCACCTGTGGGGAGGTTTAAAGTTCTGGTTTTCTTTTTATAGAAGATTAGAGAGAGAAAAAAAGTCTAGCGAAGGTTTTGCAGTTTCTTCCTATCTTTTTAATGATAGTGTTGGTACTCTGATATCCCTCATTTTCTCATGAGTTTTTGCTGATGTACATCATTAATGTTTGACTATGCTGACAAAACTGGGAGAAACATGTTTTCTTTCTGCAAATAAAATATTTCTACAGCCTAGAAAAATACAAGTGATTGCTATTTGGTTGGATGGGTCCATCAACTAGATATCTATAATAGTCTGAACTAAAACAACTGAATCAATGTCACAAATATCTGTTATGAGAATGTCACAAGGAAATCTGATTATTTCCCTGTTATCTACAAATCAACAACAGATCACCTGTGTAAGGCGAAGTTTACAAATGGTGTTAAACTGGTCTTTCAGGGACTTCCCTATTGGTCCAGTGGTTAAGACTTCTAATGCCTCCAATGCAGGGGACCCAGGTTCAATCCTTGGTCAGGGAACTAGATTATGCCTGCTGCAACGCAAAAGTCCACTTGCCAAAACCCAAGATCAAAGTTCCCATGTGCCACAGCTAAGACAAGGTGCAACCAAATCAATAAACAAAAAACCTGGCATTTCATGGTCACGCTTACCTCTTCCTCAGTCTCTGCAGAAAGAGGTCCTCATGTGGACTTAAAGTTAAAAGCCGTCTTTCCTCTTGGTTTATTTGCCTTTGCTGTTGTTGCTGTTCAGCTGCTCAGTCATACCCAACTCTTTGCAACCCCATGGACTGCAGCACGTCAGGCTTCCCTGACCTTCACCATCTCCTGGAGTTTGCTCAAACTGAAGTCCATCAAGTTGGTGATGCCATCCAACCATCTCATCCTCTGCCATCCCCTCCTCTCCTGCCTTCAATCTTCCCCAGCATCAGGTGGGGAAGTCAGGGAGTGAGTCAGCTGTTTGCATCAGGTGTCCACAAAGTATTGGAGCTTCAGTATCAGTCCTTCCAATGAATATTCAGGGTTAATTTCCTTTAGGTTTGACTGGTTTGATCTCCTTGCAGTCCAAGGGACTCTCAAAGGTCTTCTCCAATACCACATATGCCTTTGTGGATGATGTCAGTTATTTCCTATTAATACATTCAAGAAAGACAAAAAAGACAAAAATTAGTCAGACACCAAGGTATAGATGCACAACCACATTTCTAGTACAAAACAAATAAAAAACATCCATTACATAGATAGAAAGTTCTATTTGAAATATAAGTCTAGTTCATATATTTTAACAGTTTTCAGTACACTTTGTGCCCTGAGAATCCCATGGACAGAGGAGCCTTGGGGACTATGGACATGACTGAAGCAACTTAGCATGCATGCATGTGGAACAGTTTACATTAGGAAATGGCACAAGTTTGGGGAAAAACCTGAGTGTAATCCTATTTCTCTCTTTCCTTTACCTTCCACCTCAGCAAGCCTTGACACTTCACCTCCATGCTAAGCTCTAAATCTACCCAATTCCTCCCTTCCCCCAACTGCACTCCTAAGTCAAACCACCATCCTCTCTCTCTGGGTCTACTGCAGCAGCCCATTTGTGTCCACTTTGGCTTCCACTAGAATCTCTTTTCCATACAATCATCAAGTTCATCTGTCTAAAACAGAAATTTAGCATCATGTCATTCCTATGCTAAACCTTTCAGAGAATTTTCTCTGCCCATAGGGAAAAATACAAAGGCCTTCTGTGAGCTGGCCCCTGCCTAACTCTTGCTCCCTCTCTGACTCACCTCCTTCTACTGTCCCCATCTCTCTGTGATCCAGCCATGCTTCCCTGTTCCTGAGACTTCCTAATTCCTGTTCCCTCTGACTGAGACCCTCTGATTCCAGGTGCTTCATGGTTGACTCCTTGCCATTCATCTCTCAGCTTCAATGTCACAGGGGACTCCTCTGACCACCCCATCTAAATTAACCACCTTCACTAAGTGAAGTGAAAGTCGCTCAGTCATGTCCGACTCTTTGCGACGCCATGAACTCTACAGACCATGGTATCCTTCAGGCTAGAATACTGGAGTAGGTAGCCTTTCCCTTCTCCAGGGGATCTTTCCAACCCAGGGATCAAATCTAGGTCTCCCGCATTGCAGGCAGATTCTTCACCAGCTGAGCTACAAGGGAAGTCCAAACCTTCACTATCCATCACATCAAATGTCTCATTGTCTTTATAGTATATTCAACAGTCTGAAACGATCTTGTTCATTTATGCTTTTTGCTTTCCCATTAGAATGCAAAATTTTCATAAGTGTATAAAATTTTCTTATTTTTCTCATGTTAAATTCCCAGTGTCTAGAACAGGGATCAGCTAAATTTTTCTGAAAAGGGCCAGGCAGTATATGTCTTAAACTTTGTAGGACAGAGTCTTTGTCACAAGTACTCCAGCTCTGATTTGTTAGCATAAAAGCAGCTTTAGAAAATTACTAGTGGGAGTGTGTCTATGGTTCCATTAAAACTTTATTTCTGACAACTGAAATTTGAATTTCATATCATTTTAATGAACCACAAAGTATTATTCCCTTCTTTTGATTTTTCTAATTATTAAAAAGGGTGAAAACCATTCTTAGCTCATGGGCTGTGCAAAAATAGGCAGTTGGCCAGATTTGGCCTGCAGGTCATAGATTGATAGTCCATAACTTGGAATAGCTATTGCTACACAAAGGAGGCTTGCAAGAAAGATGGTTTAACTGTTGAATGAATGAATGAAGAAATGCATTTTCCTTGTAAACATTAATAGACTTGTCATCGGCCAAGAGTTAATATGATAACCCATTTTACTGCTTCAGTCCACAAGATGTATTTGCTCTGTCTCCTTGGTTGGTTTGATATTTGTTTATGGGAATCAGATTCAGCATATGATGTGAGGTTCTTATAAGATGAGAAAAACAATTAGGACCTTTCGATTTCATGGGGTGTAAAGACCAACTAAATTGGGTTGGATTCTACATTCACGATCAAAACTTACACATTTTACTTCAAAAAGCTTAACCTCTGTGATGAAAAAAAATAATGTATTGCTCTTCAAATATATACCAAGAGTGAAATAAGGGTCATGAGCAAAATGAGAAAAGCCTCAAAGATAATTTTAGAAAAATTATCTAACTCCCTACATCATATATTGGGGAAGATCTCTTTTAAAAAAAAAAGTAGTATTTGAGTAATTTTAAATTACAGCTTTGAAATGGGTCATGTTTACTTTTGTTGGGACTGTTTTCTTGTCTATGACATATTTCTTAAAATGCTTCCCCTCTACACCCACCCACTTCAAAGTTCAAATAAATAAGAGATTATACTTCTAAGATTAGAACAAACATTAAGTTGAAACAATAAAAGTGAAATAACAATAAAGGTAAAATCCTTTACTCTAAGAAGCAAGTTAAAACCACAAATAAAGGATTAATGCTAAGTTACTAAATCATTCAAAAAATTATTTCCCCAATAAATCAGACTAAATCATTCATCAGAAAGAAAACATAGATTGTCTTAAGAAAAGACTTAGTAAAACCTTCAACAGCTCCTGGCAGCAGAAACTTGGCAGAAACATTTGGAATGACAGCATCAGTTTGCACAAGTGTTCAAATGATAGCTGTAAAAAGTACTGAGGCCCTGTTTGAACTAACTGCTGAACTGGGGGACCATAACTTACTTTAGAGTAGCCCAGAACTGTCTATTTCTAAATTGTCACTTATTAAAGAGAATCACAAAATGGAAAAATGTTTAGTGATTCCTTGGGCTGTCTCTAAGATGTATTTTATAACTCACAGTCTCACTGATTAATAAAGAAAGTACACAGTGCAGGGTTGGGGTGCTTATTCTTCTGGAAACTCCAACAGCCTATACTAACATTTATAGCCTTTATAAGCAAAGAAGAAAGAAGGAGAGAAGGAAGGAAAGCTGGGGAGATAATAAGTGCATGAAATATGCTTTTCTTTGCAACCACTTTCAATTTGGAGAGTGATATGAAACTTTCTTAACAGTCCTTGTCTGGGTATATATTTCATTACTTGTCTAAGTTTATGCTTCAACTACTGAGAGCATTTTCAAGGTTTGCTCACCTTTCATTTAGACTGAACTTGAGGTAGCTGCATGAAAGCTAAGTTCTGAGTATACTCAAGATTATTTACAGTTCAGGTGGAATCAGGTGTTATTCAAGACTAAACATGGCAATTTTACCTGGACTATACATTTAATGGTACATAAATTATTAGGTGTATCAGGAGCAAGAGGCGCTCCACTGCTAGAAGCTGAGTTGCTAGAAACAAGCATACAGTTTAGCTTTCTATATTTCCCACCTAGAACCCAGCCTGATGTCTAACACATAATAGTTACTCATAAGATGTCTTGTATCATGTGGAAATATACCTAACTATAATGTGGAATGTGTTGTTGTTGTTTTTTTGTTTTTTCAGGAAAAGCTGACAATCTCACCTGAATAGCCAAGGCAATCTTGAGAAAGAAACGCAAATCTAGAAGCATCACATGCCCTGATTTCAAACTATATTACAAAGCTATGGTAATCAAAACAGTATGGTACTCTTATAAAACAAATAAATCAATGGAACAGAATAGAGAGTCTAGAAATAAACCCACACATGTATGGTCAATTAATTTATAACAAAGGCAATAAGAATATACAATGAGGGAAAGGACAGTCTCTTCAATAAATGGTGCTGGGAATATTGGACAGCCACATGCAAAAGAATGAAATTAGACCACTGTCTTACATTATACACAAAAGATAACTCAAATGCAGTAAAGATTTGTATGTAAGACCTGAAATCATAAAACTTTTAAAAGAAAACATAGATAATGAGCTTCTTAACATCTATCTTGGCAATAGTTTTTTGTATTTGACACCAAAAGTAGAGGCAACAAAATAAAAAATAAACAAGTGGGACTGTAGAAATCTAAAAAGAAACCATCGACAAAATTAAAAGGCAACCTACTGAATGGGAGAAAATATTTTCAAAATATATAACGAATTCATGCAAATCAATAGCAAAATAACAATAAATTTAAAAATGAGAGGAGAACAAAAATGAGCAGAGGATCTAGAATAGTCATTTTTTTCCCCAAGGAAGACATAAAGATATGCAATAGTTGCATGAAAAGATCATTGCCTTCTATTACTAATCATCAGGGAAATGTAAATCAAAACCTATGAAATATTACCTTGCTATTTGGTTATTACCAAAAAGACAAGAAATAAAGAGTTGATGAGGATGTGGAGAAAAGGGAACCCACATACAGTTTTTAAGAGAATTTTGTTTCTTTCTTTATTGCCCACGCGGGGTCTTTGTTGCTGCGTGGGCTTTTCTCTAGTTCGGGTGAGCAGGGTCTACCCTCTAGTTGTGGGGTGCAGGCTTCTCATTGCAGCGGTTTCTCTTGCTGTGGAGCACAGGCTCAATAGTTGTGGCACATGGGCTTAGCTGCTTCATGGCATGTGGGATCTTCCCGGACCAGGGATCTAATCTGTCTCCTGCATTTGCAAGTGGATTTTTTACTACTGAGCCACCAAGGAAGCGCCAAGTGCATTGTTGGTGGGACTAGAAATTAGTGCAACCACTATGAAAAGTAGCACAGAGGCTCCTCAAAAAATGAAAAAAGCAAATACCATATGATCCAGCAATTCTACTTCTGGGTACTTATCTAATGAAAATAAAAACGCTAGTTCAAAAAGATATATGCCTTCCCCGTGCTCCCTCCCCACTGCCATGTTTTTTGCAACAGTGTTTACAATAGCCAAGATATGGAAATAACCTTAAGTATCCCTTTATGTATGAATGAATAAAGATGATGCGGCATGTATATAAAATTAAGTCTCTCTCTCACAACAGAGATGTGTGCCTCTCAGTTTAAGAGCTTACAAGAAGGTGAAGATAACTTACTTACACTGCTTGATATTCTAAAAAACAGTAAGACCTGATAAACCTGAGGCTTATTCTACATCAACTACTGGTAGCCATTAGCCCACTAATGGAAACATAGAAGGTTTTGAAGATGATGGAAAGGTCTGAAATAAGAAAGGCAGTTCAAGTGGAGGTTAAGAACTTTGAGTCTTTATAGAGAAAGGTTATCAGGGATTTGCAAAGAAAACACTTCCTTGATAAGAAAGTGCTTAAGGGCAATCCTAGTTAATTAGAATCTTAAGATTAGAAGTTGACATTTTGATCGTAATATAATTAAAATTATCTTAATACTTTGTAAACTGAATACAGAAAAACACTAAACACAAAACTGAGTAATTGGGAAAGAGAAGAAAACAGGGAAAAAATAGACTAGAGAGATAGACTCTTCAACCTCTTATTTTACAAATAAGAAAACTGAGTCTAAGACAGTTTAAATGATATAGAAGTTACTTAGCAAATTAGTCTCTGGGGATCAGACTGGCTGCTAATGGAAGGAATTTCCAACCAAGGGGATGTGTGGTCTAGGAGAGGCATTTCGAGCAGGCAGAATGTCCAATGTCCTTCAAAACAAACCCTGTTTATATACAGAGTGAAGTTGTTTTGAGAAATACACACTATGCAAATATATCTTAAAATTCTAAAGCCAACTTTAAAGGCCATTATGAACATAATACAAGAGATAGTCCCACTCATGGTATTCTTTAGCTTTGTTCCGGTTATTTGTGTTGTATAGACAAACCGTGTTTGCAAAAATTAGGCAAGAAAAATAAATATTATCTGTACAATTCAAAAGAAAGTTGACCAAATTACCAAGTATAGAATTACCTCCATTTTCCATTTCACAGCCATATATTATTTTAAAATCCCTGGAATGGAATGTGCTGTTACTTTGATAACTTCACACACACACACACACACACACACACACACACACACACACACAAGCCAAATCTCTCTCCCCACAAGGAAGGAAAAGAAATGCCTGTTTCCGTGGTTAACCCCAGAAGGACATCTCCATTTCCATTAGGACTTTCTTGCTTGCTGTTTCCAGAATGACTGGCTTCCAAAGTACTATTCACTGACAAAAGTCAAGATGTCCCTCCCAATAAAACTAAGACAAATCTGAGAATCTGAAGAGGGCACAAGGGGAGAGAGGTGGAGGAGAGGTGTGATGCTGTTGAAGTTACTGTAATTAAGGTGGTGAGCTGAAGCACCTTCTGTGTGTGATTATCAGCTCAAGAGTGGCTCGTTTTGAGTAGTAAGATATATTTACTTAGGCTCCTTAGTGAAGTTTGTGTGACTCTCTTGGTCCTTTGAGTAAACAGACGTTTCTCTGTGTCTTCTCCAAATGGAAAAACATTGCAGATATACAGTTTACCTTGTCCCCCCAGCAAAGTTTCTGAACCTAACTCCTTGTCTAAAATGTAGTAGACTAGCTACAAGGAAAGGAAAAAAATACGTTAATTGAACTCAGTTTGGACTGTGTTGGCCTGCACTGCCAGGCCTGTATTCGCCCAGGTTCAGAACCAAATTTAGAGCCTGGAATCAGTGACAGAGACATCAATGGCTTCATAGGAGTAGCTAACATGTCTAAATCAAGGTCCTAGAGTGACACCCCACCGTGTGCAGCTGGCAGTGGGCAGGACACAGCAGAACAGGGCAGGACGTGGCAGCAGTCTTCGATCCCGGAAGGAGAGTGGAGATTACCACTTATAGGGGGAACTGACGTCAGCTTGGCTCATGGGTTACCAGGGAACCTAGCAGGTGGCACCCCTCACCACCCCTTTGAAAAGCTATCAGGTGGAGATGTTCTGAAGGATTAAAATAATCATCAGCTGGGGCAGGAGCAAGTGTGGAGGAAGGTCAGTCACGTGAGCAAGTGTAGGTGAAGCAGGCGCTGGGTGAGCAAGGGGTGTACAGAGAGAAAGAGAACACCTATCTTGGGTGGCCTGAATGATCAGCCTATATGAACAAGCTGTTACATTTTTTATTAATCTAACTTACGATCTCTTAAGCAGGGTGAATGCTATAACTCTTTGATATTTACACTGATTTATCTGAATAATTTCTGAGTCATTTTTTCCAACTCAGCCATGTTTATACACACCCATGTGTCAACTTACTAAGGTCACAAATGTCTCTCTAGGAAAGTGATACACTCTCCATTCCCATGTGGGGGATGGGAAGTATCAGCATCTCAAAGAGGAAATCTGTAATTATTATTAGCAGTGACCACTGTGTTGAGTATCTCCTCTGTGTAGATTACCAGGATAACTATGTAAGAACTTAAAGAGATATACAACTGTAAAATGTGTCCTGTTCTTCAGACTAATTGGAAAAGCAAATAGTGTATATAAAAAAGATAAGAGCAGAAATAACACAGTGCAAGGGGACCAAACTCAAAGAAAGCACCACAGGCTGTAAAAGTTACAGGTGTTTGCTAAGCAAAAAATCAGAAGTTCCCAAGGGCCAAAGAGGTGACTTTTTCCTTAATTACTTCGATTCAGGGAAGCCCTAGGTAAGGTTTCCCAAACCTCTTTTAAATACATAGTTCCAGCTTCTACAGCATTTAATTCCCATCGTTTAAGTGACTCAGCTGATTCAGGGAAGAGGGGCGAGGAGTGGTGAAGAGTGAATTTCAAAGCAGTGTAAAGATAGGAAGCTGCTGCTGCTGCTGCTAAGTCACTTCAGTCATGTCCGACTCTGTGCTGCTAAGTCACTTCAGTCATGTTCGACTCTGTGCGACCCCATAGACAGCAGCCCACCAGGTTCCCCCGTCCCTGGGATTCTCCAGGCAAGAACACTGGAGTGGGTTGCCAATTCCTTCTCCAATGCATGAAAGTGAAAAGTGAAAGTGAAATCATTCAGTTGTATCCGACCCTCAAAGACCCCATGGACTGCAGCCTTCCAGGCTCCTCCATCCATAGGACTTTCCAGGCAACAGTACTGGAGCGGGGTGCCATTGCCTTCTTTGAAAGATAGGAAGCAGTTTGCCTTTATTTACGAAGGACATCTCAAAATTACAGGATTATTTTCCAAAGGGTTTCTCGTCAGCCTGCCTTGGGCAAGAAGGCAGCTGACTTGATGTTGCTTCTCTTCTCCCACTGCCATTTTCAGCACATCCTGTAGATGGATCTTCTCTAAGAATGAAAGTCTCACCAGCTGGGTCCACACTAGAAACTAGCAGGTGGATCTGTCATCCAGCAGGTCCCAAGCATGGCCAGACTCTGGACAGTGAAGGAAAGTTTCCTTAAAAGAAAGCATATGAAAACACCCCAAACCAACAGCCACTTGCTGGGGCACTAAGCAACATTTCCCAAACTTTCCTCACTCAAGTTGTATCTATGTGAAACCATGGTCTATATGAAAAATTAAAAGAAATATGTCTCAGTCATCTAGCATTTACATATGTCTGGGTGACTAAACTTTCCAGTTTTCATCCAAACATGAGATTGGCATTTATAATACTTACCTAACTAGTCGGGGAGTTTTGTGTGCTCGGGCCGGCGCACTCAGCGCGGGCAAGAGAAGCTACCCCACGTCCGAGGTCAGGGGCAGCAACCTAGAGTGCCAGGCTGCGACGGCGCAGGAACGGCCGAGAGGAGCTACCCTGTGTCTGAGGTCAGTGGCGGCCGGGAGGAGCTACCCCTCATCCGAGGTCAGTGGCGGCCGGGAGGAGACACCCCGCGTCCGAGGTCAGGGGCGGCCAGGAAGAGACACCCCACGTCCGAGGCCAGGGGCGGCCGGGAGAAGCCACCTCGCGCCCGAGGCCAGGGGTGGTGACCCGGAGGAGCCACCCTGAGCCCGAGGCCAGGGGCGGCAGCTGGGAGAAGCC
>SJYX01005844.1:14203-62895 GCA_006410675.1 Oreotragus oreotragus | reverse complement strand
AGGGAGGCCTGGCGTGCTGCGATTCATGGGGTCGCAAAGAGTCGGACACAACTGAGCGACTGAACTGAACTGAGTCCCATCTCCAACTAGCTGGGTCTTTCGACCTCCTTTGCTTTTTTCTCACTTGCCGAATGTAAAAATAGTATCATATTTGCTCTGACTGCTGCTGCTGCTAAGTCACTTCAGTCTTGTCCGACTCTGTGTGACCCCATAGACGGCAGCCCACCAGGCTCCCCCATCCCTGGGATTCTCTAGGCAAGAATACTGGAGTGGGTTGCCATTTCCTTCTCCAATGCATGAAAGAGAAACGTGAAAGTGAAGTCGCTCAGTCTATCCGACTGTTAGCGACCCCATGGACTGCAGCCCACCAGGCTACTCCATCCATTGGATTTTTCAGGCAGAGTACTGGGGTGGGGTGCCATTGCCTTCCCCGAATTGCTCTACCTTACAAAATTACCTGAGGATTGTTATTAAAAGAGCATAAAAGTCCTTCAAAACCTTAAAAGTACTTTGTAAATGCTAAAGTTAAAAAAAATATATAGCATAATTAACCATCTTGCCTTAAAATAAAAAAGTAGTATTTTAAAAGTATGGCGTGATTATAACAGTATCTTTATTTCTACCAAAGAATTAAATAGAATACTGAATTTTCCACTTTGTAATATACTTACAAAATCTTCTTCAGTGAAGAAAATAAATGTGCTATCACATTCATTATTACTACTTTTTAAAGAATATAGTCACACTCATATGCTATTTCCTTTCAATTTTTTCATTTCCTTAGACTCATGAAAATAAAATGACTTTGGTATGTGAAACTATCTTTTAAGAAAGTGAAATTAATGTTGGTATTTTCCCTTAAAGTACTAACCAAAATCCTGAGTAAATTCCATGGATGATGTTTGTAGTCATCTCAATTTTACCTCCTAAAAGAGTAAATCTACACATTTTTCTTCCCTAAATTTAAAATTGCATTTCCATGTTAGTTCTTATTCTTGAAATATCAGTGAAACTATAGAGGATACTGAAAATGAAGTCACTCAGTCGTGTCCGACTATTTGCGACCCCATGGACTGTAGGCTACCAGGCTCCTCCCTCCATGGGATTCTCCAGGCAAGAGTACTGGAGTGGGTTGCCATTTCCTTCTCCAGGGCATCTTCCCAACCCAGGCATCGAACCCAGGTCTCCTGCATTCCAGACAGACGCTTTAACCTCTGAGCCACCAGGGAAGCCCAAGAGTGGTTACCATTTCCTTCTCCAGGGGATCTTCCCGACCCAGGGATTGAACCCGGGTCTCCCACATTGTAGGCAGATGCTTTACCACCTGAGCCACCAGAGGAGTCCATAGAGGACACTACTAACAATCATTGCTTTTCATGCACCCCAGGCAGTGAACTGAGCCCTTTACTTATCATTTTATATTAACTTTTTATATACACCCTTACTGTACAGGGAGGAAGAATGAAGCCAGAGAGGTTAAGCAACTTGCTCAGTGTCATACAGCCAGAACTAGAACGGGGTAGATCCCAAGTGTACAGTGAATCCTCAGCACAATACTACTTCTCTATTTCTCAGTCTTTCCATCTCAAGGCAGGTAAACTTTACTTCATTCAATGAAAGTCTTCAGTCTTGGTTACAGGTAGTTGTACTTCTTGTTCAATAAGCTTTGTTCAATGAGTCACAAAATTTAATTACTTTCTAAATAAGCTCCAAAGTCACTTTTCCCATCACAGCTGTTCCTATCAAAACAGTGGGTCTAGATACAGAAGTGAAGTTCCACTGACATGTACCCCATGTTACCTCCTTGCTCCTGACACCCTTGCTCCTGAGCTCTAAGAATACTCCTACCGTGGTGATTTGGTGATCTGCCGCTCAAGGTTCCACTGGAGAGTTACAGTCTTTTGAAATCAGACATTGAAACAGCACACAGAAAACATCATCTCAGCATTCTTCCTTTTTTTCTCTATGCTTCATTTATAAATCCAAGTATCAGTCCTATATTAAATCTGAAGGATCATTATATTAATGATTAATTTGTAAAGATCTAAAACTAAAAAGAGGCTTTGTCTGAAGTCTAGCTGCATGATCTTTGTGGCCACTTCCTCATTCACCAGCATTTAAAGGATACAGGCAGCATTCAGTCCTTGAGTTACTTATAGTTTTTTCTGTGCTGATCTTGAACTGTAGAACCCGATAAGCCTAAGCTCAGTATCTAAAGATGATAATAAAGTAAGACTTACTAGCTCTTTAAAGTGCCCCGTATTCCCCACAGTAAATACTGATAGAGAGATGCTTTCTTAAACTGCCCCCAGATGGTTACATTTTAAGGAACTTTGAGAGCAAAGGACAAAACAAATATGTTTACTGTTAGTAAATCTTGGTCCAAGTTTTAACCTAAAAAGTTTAAATTAACAAAATAAAATTCTGCAAACCCTACTAAGATGGAAAACTGAACCTATATTTGGCTAAACGGCTTTATATCTGGTTTTTGTTTTGCTTCATTTCCCTTAAAGGCCAGGTCCTTATGCCTAACATGTAAATCAGTTAAGAATGAAAACATATAAAAGTCGTTGAATGAATGAAAATTATTCTACCACGAGATAAGACCAAGAATGGAGATTCAGGGAAACCCCAACCACAATGAAGAGAGAGGTCCACTGAAAGCAGAGGGGCTAATTATGACGGACAAATCAGTAAAGAGAGAAGCAGCCTCTGGTGAGATGAGTATCAGCTGTGGAGGAGAGTCCCCACTAGGTTCTGCAAGGGACAGTTCCTATTTGCCCTCGTAACTGTTTGTCTTAAGCTTGATGGAGCCATATACCTTGGTGTTACTCAAGCATTAATAAGCTTCATTTTACCAAGATTTTCAACAGCATTTAAGTGTAGTTCTTTCACCCTTTAATCCACTTGGGACTAATTTGTGCTCCACAAAGCTTAGCAGCAGGAAGCCTGTAAAAATTTCATCCCAAATCCTTGACAGCTTCAGAAGTTGGTATCTTTGCTTCAGGATGTCCAAAACAATTCTGGAACTTCATCACTGAAGAAGTTAACTTAAAACCTGACCTATTTTGAAAAGTGAAAACGTCAAGTTTTTCCTTTTGCCTGCTTCCTCCAGATCAGGCCAGAAAGTCCATGTGGAACTATTAAACTGGGCCTTCACAGGATTTACACAAGGCAGTGAGAGACCCACATGTCCACAAACCTGAGAGCCTCGGACAGGAGGTTGCAAGCCTGCAGGCCTCACATCCACAGCCAGGGCTGGCAAGTAAACACTCATGGGGTAGGGTTGCAATTCCCAGGAGGCAAGGCCACGGGTTAGAGTTTCCAGAGGCAGCCGGTGGCTCCCCACAGCTTCCCTGCTCCGCCATCCTTCAGCCCCAGGGGAAAAGTGAAAAGGGCTCTGCTTACTAGTCAAGCCACACAGACAGATACCAACTGCTCAGAGGGCAGTCCAGCCCCAACTGCAAGAGAACAGCTGCTCCCTTAGAGACCTTTATGCCAAGAAACTCTAATAATACAGACCAGCCCCAGCTAGAAAGTTGTCTGAATTCCCTGTGGAGAGGGACCATGTCTGATACATTGCTATACAATAATATGGGGAATGGCCAGCTAATAATGATTAAGCACTTTCTTTAAGTCAGGCACCCTTCAGAGCAGTTTTACACATTATAATTCATTTAATCTTTATAACAATCCTTTGAGGTGAAGGACTCTTTTTTTTTTTGTCCCCATGACCAGGCATGTCCAGAAGGTACTTGGTACATGATAGTCTTGAGATAAACATTAGCTAATTGAATCTAAAAAAGTAAGAAATCACCACTCCATATAAATAATATTATAGATAGGAGGGTAGATTTTAAGACCAGCTCATAAAATCTATTCAACCCATTTGTATCTTTTTTAATGAATTTAACACTATTTCATTTAAACTTAATCATTATGCACGCATGCTCAGTCATTTCAGTTGTGTCCAGCTCTTTGCCACCTCATGGACTGTAGCCTACAAGGCTGCTCAGTTCAGTTCAGTTCAGTTCAGTCATTCAGTCATGTCTGACTCTTTGCGACCCCATGAATTGCAACACGCCAGGCCTCCCTGTCCATCACCATCTCCCGGAGTTCTCTCAGACTCACGTCCATCGAGTCCGTGATGCCATCCAGCCATCTCATCCTCGGTCGTCCCCTTCTCCTCCTGCCCCCAATCCCTCCCAGCATCAGAGTCTTTTCCAATGAGTCAACTCTTCGCATGAGGTGGCCAAAGTACTGGAGTTTCAGCTTTAGCATCATTCCTTCCAAAGAAATCCCAGGGTTGATCTCCTTCAGAATGGACTGGTTGGATCTCCTTGCAGTCCAAGGGACTCTCAAGAGTCTTCTCCAATACCACAGTTCAAAAGCATCAATTCTTCGGTGCTCAGCCTTCTTCACAGTCCAACTCTCACATCCATACATGACCACAGGAAAAACCATAGCCTTGACTAGATGGACCTTAGTCTTAGTACATTGAAAATAAGGTCAAAGAATCACAATAATGCAGGTAAAATGCTGGTTAGGAATGAAACTATATTATAAAAGTTGGCTTTTTCACTGTGTGCTATAAACATCTGTAGCCTAGACATGGAAGCAAATTAAATGTCCATAAACAGAGGAATGGATAAAGAAGATGTGATATGTATATAAAGAGAATACTACTCAGCCATAAAAAGTCATGTAATGTTACCATTTGCAGCAACATGGATGGACCAAGAGATTATACTAAGTGAAGTAAATCAGACAAAGGCAAAGCAAATGTCATATTATCACTTACATGTGGAATCTTAAAAAAAAATGATACAAATGAACTTATTTACAAAACAGAAACAGACTCACAGACACAGAAAACAAGTTTATGGTTACCAAAGGGGAAAGTGGTGGGGAGGGGTAAATTAGGAATTTTGGAGTAACATATACACATTACTTCTGGCGAAGGGCATGGAAATCCACTCTAGTACTCCTGCCTGGAGAATCCCCATGGACAGAGGAGCCTGGCAGGCTACAGACCGTGGGGTTGCAGAGTCAGACACGATTGAGAGACTAAGCATAGCACAGCACATACACATTACCATATATAAAATAAAAAAGGTCCTACCCTATAGCTTCCCTGGTGGTTCCCTGGTGGTTCAGATGCCTGCAATGTGGGAGACCCAGATTCAATCCCTGGGTTGAGAAGATCCCCTGGAGAAGGAAATGGCAACTCACTCCAGTACCCTTGCCTGGAAAAATCTCATGGATGGAGGAGCCTGGTGGGCTACAGTCCATGGGGTCACAAAGAGTAGGATACGACTGAGCAACTTCACTTCACCATATAGCACAAGGAACTATACTCAGTACTTTGTAATAACCTATATGGAAAAAGAATCTATACATCTGAACCACTTTGCTATACACCTGNAGGAGCCTGGTGGGCTACAGTCCATGGGGTCACAAAGAGTAGGATACGACTGAGCAACTTCACTTCACCATATAGCACAAGGAACTATACTCAGTACTTTGTAATAACCTATATGGAAAAAGAATCTATACATCTGAACCACTTTGCTATACACCTGAAAGTAACACAACATTATAAATCAACTATACTTCAATAATAATGAATAAAAGCATGTATGCAGAAATTGGCTTTTTCATAGCAATGAGCTTACATAACTGCAGATTCCCTAGTGAGAGCTTCTCAAAAGATGATTTCCTCTCTATTTAGGAATTTGGAATTGATGATGTGCATAAGACATGCTTTCAATCATTTGTAAATTGATTCAGTCAGTAAATTTTTAAAATTCACAGCTTTATTTTTTTTTCTCAAGCAACTTTTTATCTAGAAATTAGACTTTATTGGAAAAGTAGTTTATGACCATGAAAGTGATTTTCTATATTTTTTCCCATATATGAATAGAAATGGTCACAGCAAACCCATAAGGAAGTTTATCATTGAGTATATGTTAAATATCTTTTATCCAAATTAGTATTCTGACTTAATTCACAGCTTTAAACAGAGAAGAATTAAATCTTTCTGAGCACTGATTATATTCTGGGAACCTTACATATTTTCTCATTTGAATACCTTCAAAGTTCCAAAGCTTAATCTGTAAGATCAATAATGGCACTTCAAAAAGGAATTTATCTTTACAGAGATTACATGTAAGAAAAGTAGCTTTAGTTGATGTATNATGTGTATAAGAGACAGGCTTTAAACAGAGAAGAATTAAATCTTTCTGAGCACTGATTATATTCTGGGAACCTTACATATTTTCTCATTTGAATACCTTCAAAGTTCCAAAGCTTAATCTGTAAGATCAATAATGGCACTTCAAAAAGGAATTTATCTTTACAGAGATTACATGTAAGAAAAGTAGCTTTAGTTGATGTATCTTTGTAGCCAATTTTCTATCTTAATTTCTTTAACACTGACAGGTCATTTTGTGCATATAGGAAGGTTCTTCTGCATACATGCATAGCTCATGTGTTCTGTGTACAGGCTGATCTGGGCAACATGGCAGGTTCAGTTCCAGACCACCGCAATAAAATAAGTACTGCAATAAAACAAGTCACACTTTTTTAGTTTGCCCATCTATATAAAAGTTATGTGTATGCTATACTATAGTCTGTCATGTGAGCAATAGCGTTACATCTTAAAAAACAGTATTAGTATCTTAATTTTAAAAAAACTTTATTGTTTAAAAATGCTAATTATCAACTAAGCCTCTGGCAAATTATAGCAGTAACATCAAAGATCATTGATCACAGATCATAACAAATATAATAATAATAATGTTTGAAATTTTGTGAGAATTACCAAAATGTGACCCAAAGACATGAAGTTAGCAAATTCTGTAGGGAATGGTACTGATCCACATGTTTCAGACAGGGTTGCCACAAATATTCAGTTTCCAAAAATTGCAGTATCAGTAAAGCACAATAAAACCAGGTATCCCTGTATTTCTGGCTCTTCTCATATGTGAATCAAAACACATCAGAACATAGGTGAGAACTGTTGTAAGAACGTGTGTACACGGGACTATAAACTACAAACTCCAAAAAGGAGAGTAAGAAAAAGGCAACTCAAAGAAAATCTGGCCCAGGCTATTTCTACCATTCAGTTTTCAGAGCTATGTCTGGAAGTCTTTCTCAGGTCACCAAAGGGTTTTGCTAAGTGCCTTTGGGGAACATCACGAGTATCAGTAATTTCACATTCCTAAATCCAAAGGTACTTGGAAACAGTCTTACCTCAGCTTTACAACTGTTCCTTTCTGTTTTTCCAACCAGGCCAGGGTTGGTCTCTGACAACCTGACCAACTTGTTTACATTTGCCCCCGGATCTATCTCCATACTGATACACTGAACTGCACATGATTAACATCAAATGCCCCCACAAAACAGCCACTTTCTGACTTTCCTACTTTAATCTCATTACTTCTTTCCCAGGATCAACCGTCCACTTTATTTCCAGCTTTCCCTGATTCCAGCATGGTACCAAGGCCTACAGATTCTATACCTGCAATGTTTCATGATTCAATCCCTTATATTAATGACCATAATCATTATGTGAATAACAGGCTGTGTTAGCTTTTAAAAAACCAAACATATCTTTTTATTAATCATAATCAGTACAAATAAATCTAGAAAGTAAATAAATACTAGTCATTACCCCTGCATGCCAATAAATCCATTCCTAAAATATTGATGTATTTTCTTTCTGGATTTGTGTATGTCTATGTGTGTGTATGCTGAAGACAAAAACTAATTTAAATAAAATAAGATATGAACATATTGCAATTTGTTTTCATTTAATATTCACTAAAAATATTTATTTTAATGACTATGTAATATTATAGTATGTGTGATAATTTATTTAATAAACCCCCTATTGGTGGATATTTAGGCAGTCTCTAATATTTTGCTATTATAAATAACTGTGTGTTAAATACCCATGAAGCCAAATCTTTGCAAACAACTGTCATTATTTTCTTAAGATAAGTTCTCATATGTGGAATTGCCAAGAAACAGGTATGAACATTTTTTAAGTAGACTCGTAAGTACTGCCAAACTACCTCCAGAAATATGATAGCAATTTCTACTCAGCTGTTTCCCTGCACATTCAACAACCCATGTGTTATAACTTAGTTTTAATTTACATCAGTTTGATTTCAAAAAGTGGAAGCCAAATCTTTGCAAACAACTGTCATTATTTTCTTAAGATAAGTTCTCATATGTGGAATTGCCAAGAAACAGGTATGAACATTTTTTAAGTAGACTCGTAAGTACTGCCAAACTACCTCCAGAAATATGATAGCAATTTCTACTCAGCTGTTTCCCTGCACATTCAACAACCCATGTGTTATAACTTAGTTTTAATTTACATCAGTTTGATTTCAAAAAGTGGAATCACATTCCCAGGACGTCTTCCTGGAGGCACAAGAGTTCCTGGCTCCCTGGCTCTCACGTCTGCCCACTCTGGTGCACATGCTCTCACTTCTCAGATTAACCTCATGAAGGCCAGTTCTGTGCCCGTAACTCCACCCCAGGATATCTGACCTCTCCATCCTTCACGTCCATGAGTCAGTTTCCTTGGGGTCACTAGGCAGTTGTGGAGTTGAACATGAAAGTGTGTTATACATCTGATAGTTCACTTAACTGAATACTAGGTGCCTAGGTCTTCCTTTACAGAATCAAAACATCATGTTTTGCTTATGCTAGTCCCACTTCCTGGAATGACTTTCACATACATTTCCATCTGCTAAAATTCTAACCACAAGTCACTAAAGCCTCTCTTACCTGTGTAATTCCTTGGAAATTCTGTACTTCTCCCCACATGGGGGCTTGTTTCAACCCTAACAGATGTTATACCATCTTTTAATAAACTTCTATAAAAGTTCTTACAAAGTTAATACAGTCTTTTTCTTATTCTTCAGCTGGACTGTATATATTGACAGTAGGATCCGCACTGGATTTGCCTTTGTATTATTTTGTTACCTATGTCCCATCACTTCATGGGAGATAGATGGGGAAACAGTGGAAACAGTGTCAGACTTCATTTTTGGGGGCTCCAAAATCACTGCAGATGGTGAGTGCAGCCATGAAATTAAAAGACGCTTACTCCTTGGAAGAAAAGTTATGACGAACCTAGATAGCATATTCAAAAGCAGAGACATTACTTTGCCAACTAAGGTCTGTCTAGTTAAGGCTATGGTTTTTCCTGTGGTCATGTATGGATGTGAGAGTTGGACTGTGAAGAAAGCTGAGCACCGAAGAATTGATGCTTTTGAACTGTGGTGTTGGAGAAGACTCTTGAGAGTCCCTTGGACTGCAAGGAGATCCAACCAGACCATTCTGAAGGAGATCAGCCCTGGGATTTCTTTGGAAGGAATGATGCTAAAGCTGAAACTCCAGTGCTTTGGCCACCTCATGCGAAGAGTTGACTCATTGGAAAAGACTCTGATGCTGGGAGGGATTGGGNTATGGATGTGAGAGTTGGACTGTGAAGAAAGCTGAGCACCGAAGAATTGATGCTTTTGAACTGTGGTGTTGGAGAAGACTCTTGAGAGTCCCTTGGACTGCAAGGAGATCCAACCAGACCATTCTGAAGGAGATCAGCCCTGGGATTTCTTTGGAAGGACTGATGCTGAAGCTGAAACTCCAGTGCTTTGGCCACCTCATGCGAAGAGTTGACTCCTTGGAAAAGACTCTGATGCTGGGAGGGATTGGGGGCAGGAGGAGAAGGGGACAATCGAGGATGAGATGGCTGGATGGCATCACGGACTCGATGGACGTGAGTCTGAGTGAACTCCGGGAGATGGTGATGAATGTGGAGGCCTGGCGTGCTGCGATTCATGGGGTCGCAAAGAGTCAGACACGACTCAACAATTGAACTGAACTGAACCGAACTGAATGGTGTCCTGTGCAAAAGAGGCTTCTGTAGGGAGCTGAGGTTTTTAACTCAGGCTGGAGAAAGGTATGAAAGATCTATTACTCTATTGTTTAGAAATGTGATAAGCTGGACAGAAAAAAAGACACAGCAGATGGATTCTATAGCCATAAATATAATTGCAAATGGCTAAGTTTCTCATTTTCGTGAGATAGACAGTTTATAAGTAAACAAAATATAAGTGGTTATGGTCATTTTACACCTTATGAAAATGACAGCTATCTTTGTCCAAGCATGTACTGCATGCTGATCTCCATGCTGGGTGTTTTATGCATCTTATGTTGTTTAAGTTGTACAACTACCCTAGAGATTAGGTCCTGTCACCTCCATTTTGCAAAAGAGAAGATCAAGGCTTAGTTAGATTAACTAGTCTGCCTGAAATAATGAAGTTTTTAAGTGCCAGGATGGGACTCATTCCACACATGTCAGATTCTTTTCCATTCTGCTGATGGCCCCTTTATCACCTGGTTGGCCTGACTCCCTATTATGTGCCTTTGGCTAAATAGAACAGAGAAAGTGGGGAGAGGTGTAGCTACAGTAAAGAAACAGACCTAACATGGAGATCCTATGGCCAGAGAGTTTAAGCAAGATATGGATACGGGTGAGTATAAAGTAGTGGGTGGGACAAGAAGGACAAAATCTCTGAACAAAGAGCATGACTGAGATCAGGAGGGCAGGCTGTGAGCAGGAAAAACCAGCACCTACAGGTGGGCTGGGGAAGAACCCTGCAGCTAAGTGGGACACAAGGTTCCCTAGGAAATAGGCCAAACAGACCTTGGGCACTGCTTGGGACAGCAAGACTCACTTTTTATCCCATCAGGTGGTGAAAGAGCTGCACATACACTGTTGTGCAGGGCTGTCTGATTCTAGGTCCAGGCAGGGCTGAGCCTGTGGGAAATCCCTCCAGTCCCTGCAGGAGGCTGGTGTGGGGGAGGCAGGAGCAGGATGAAAACTGCCTGTGATGAAGATAGACTCACTGAAAAGATGCAAAAAAAAAAAAAAAATGCAGTGGAATCACACAGTCTTAGATTATAATGTAAAGGCATGATTTGCAGAATATAAATATGAATCTGTAGGGTGGTAAGTGATATAGAACTTTCTAGAGTCTCATGCTCAGACACAAAAGGAGTTTGAGTGATTCATGAGCTCAATTTCAAACTGTATGCAGTGGAATCACACAGTCTTAGATTATAATGTAAAGGCATGATTTGCAGAATATAAATATGAATCTGTAGGGTGGTAAGTGATATAGAACTTTCTAGAGTCTCATGCTCAGACACAAAAGGAGTTTGAGTGATTCATGAGCTCAATTTCAAACTGTCAAAGAATGTTTCATAGAAATCATGGGTTATGAGTCATCAAACACTGTCTGTGGGAGAGAAAGGACTTTTCTAGGAGGTCTTGTTCAAATCTGATGCTGAGTCAAGAAGTCTGGATGAGAATGGGATTCTTCATCTCTAAGAAGCTCCAGGAGATGCAGGTGCTTTTGACCCTGGCACCACAGTCTGAGTCATGAGGAATTAGGAAGCTGGTAGAGAAAGTGGGACAATTGTGGAGTGGGGTAAGGGGTTGCTGAGGAAATACATAAACAAGGAG
Source organism: Oreotragus oreotragus (assembly GCA_006410675.1). Classification (NCBI taxonomy): domain Eukaryota; kingdom Metazoa; phylum Chordata; class Mammalia; order Artiodactyla; family Bovidae; genus Oreotragus; species Oreotragus oreotragus. The sequence goes on along the minus strand of SJYX01005844.1, from coordinate 51,347 downwards.
AAAATGTAGGAAACTAACATATTTGTACATATATCAAGATCTAGTAAGCATCTATAAAAATGTATTATCCAAGTAATAACTCTGAGCAAGAAAAAATATATAACAAACTAACATCAATCTACCTCTAGAGCTGAAAAATGCTTTAAAATATCCTAGGAATCTCTAAAATGATAAATAAACCATCAGATCATCTAAATGAAAAACTCAACCCATGTTCAATATCTACACAGGAAGCCTAATGGGCTATTTAGCTCATTTTTTGCTTGCTATTTCTTCTATAAATTAGAAACCAGCATAGTATGTATTAATTTTTCCCATTTACCCTAACTTCCAGGAATTGAGACAGCAGAGGAAATGAGGGAAAGAGAATAAAGCCCCATTTCTGTTGGCTTGGCTCACTCCCAGCAACCTCTGTCAATCAAATCCAAAATAAANCTATTTAGCTCATTTTTTGCTTGCTATTTCTTCTATAAATTAGAAACCAGCATAGTATGTATTAATTTTTCCCATTTACCCTAACTTCCAGGAATTGAGACAGCAGAGGAAATGAGGGAAAGAGAATAAAGCCCCATTTCTGTTGGCTTGGCTCACTCCCAGCAACCTCTGTCAATCAAATCCAAAATAAAAGAATGTCCAGGAATGATGGGGCCTAGGACAAGTGAGCAGGAGAGGAAACCTGAGGATGTACACAGGTGGTGTGAAATCACCTCATGAACAGGCTGCCTGCTTATAATCTTTAAACATAGAAACGAAACTAACAGTGATACTGTGAGTGAACCATGACACAAAACAAAAGTCAAGTAACTGCAGTTATTAATCCAGTCTCCAGATTCAATCATCCCTCAAACATTTTAGAAGCTCAGATAGTCCTGTGATTTGAGAATTTTAAGGTAGAAGAATACAAATATGTTACACCCCTAAGATATAGACAATTCATATTTGATGTCTTTGGGGGAAATTTAAGATAGGAGAAAATTGACAGAATTATGTTTACAATGGGAAATCTGATGGACACACTTAACTGCTAGTAAACAAACATCACCTATGGTGATTTTAAGGACAGGATTGCATCATGAGGTACAGTTACTATTTTCCCAAACTACACTGAAACTGGAAATACTTAGGAGCAAGCTTTTGCCATGTGACTAACTGAAGCTGCTCTCTGGACTGTAGCCTGCCAGGTTGCTCTGTCCATGGGGATTCTCCAGGCAAGAATACTGAAGTAGGTTGCCATGTCCTCCTCCAGGTCCTGGATATCATTTGGGCATTAAATTTAATATTTCTTCACAACACAAGGGCTTCCCAGGTGGCGCTAGTGGTAAAGAATCTGCCTGCCAATGCAAGTAGAGGTAAGAGATCCATGGGTTGGGTAGACCCCCTGGAGAAGAAAATGGCAACCCATTCTAGTATTTTTGCCTGGAAAATCCCATGAAAAGAGGAGCCTGGAGAGCTGCAGTCTGTAGTATCACACAGAATCACAAGGGTATCATTCATTAAATATGGCTACGGTTCACTAGATGGATCTGAGGTAGACAGAGATTTAAACAGCAGTTCCTAAAGTATTTAACACATCTAGGAAACTGTACAAAAAAAGATCTTCATGACCCAGATAATCATGATGGTGTAATCACTTACCTAGAGCCAGACGTCCTGGAATTGGAAGTCAAGTAGGCCTTAGAAACCATCACTACAAACAAAACTATTGCGGGTGATGGAATTCCAGTGGAGCTATTTCAAATCCTGAAAGATGATGCTATGAAAGTGCTGCACTCAATATGCCAGCAAATTTGGAAAACTCAGCAGTGGCCACAGGACTGGAAAAGGTCCGTTTTCATTACAATCCCAAAGAAAGGCAATGCCAAAGAATGCTCAAACTACCGCACAATTGCACTCATCTCACATGCTAGTAAAGTAATGCTCAAAATTCTCCAAGCCAGGCTTCAGTGATATGTGAACCGTGAACTTCCAGATGTTCAAGCTGGTTTTAGAAAAGGCAGAAGAACCAGCGATCAAACAGCCAACATCCGCTGCATCATCAAAAAAGCAAGAGAGTTCCAGAAAAATATCTATTTTTGTTTTATTGACTAGGCCAAAGCCTTTGATTGTGTGGATCACAAACTGTGGAAAATTCTGAAAGAGATCAGCATACCAAACCAGCTGACCTGCCTCTTGAGATACCTGTATGCAGGTCAGGAAGCAATAGTTAGAACAGGACATGAAACAACAGACTGGTTCCAAATAGGAAAAGGAATACATCAAGGCTGTATATTTTCACCCTGCTTATTTAATCTATATGCCGAGTACATCATGACAAACGTTGGGCTGGAAGAAGCACAAGCTGGAATCAAGATTGCCGGGAGGAATATCAATAACCTCAGACATGCAGATGCCACCACCCTTATGGCAGAAAGTAAAGAGGAACTAAAGAGCTTCTTGAAAGTGAAAGAGGAGAGTGAAAAAGTTGGCTTAAAGCTCAACATTCAGAAANGCATGACAGAAGTCACGCACAGGTTTTTTTCTTTGTGTGTGTATGTTAACAGTTGTGTTTATTACATGTCAGTTTTACAAGTCTACCTATAGTGCTGTGTGGAGTGACTCAGGCATCTAGCTTTCGTCGGAATAATCCGCCTCTGCACGAGAGATCTGGGATGTTCGCTTTACAAGGTCCGGCTTCCGCGTTACGGTACTCTTGGCTTTTCCTTTTTTTTAACTTCTCTGCTCTAGCACGTTTCTCATTGTGTTCATTGTATAGTCCTATATGTTCTATGATCTCACCATTTCTCTCTTCAGTATCTTTCTGGCGACTCTTTCACTATGGGATAAACTTGAAATGTCAACCAATGGATTTGGCTTGAAGTGTAAAGTGACTTGGAGAGTGTCAACATTTCTATAGTATTGAGCTACCTCAGTGACAATTTACGCATCCAGTTTTGTGAAGCACTCTATAATTTTCTTTTTTAGCTTTATGGTTTCTTCATATTTTTCATTCACAGTCCTTTTATGCCACTCCACTCCCTGGAATGTAATTATTTTGTGTGCTACTGTGAATGTAGTATTTCTAATCCATTTTTTTTCCGAGTGCTATCTGGATGTAGAAAATCTTTTTATATAAGTATCTTTCCCAAGGGATTTTTTTTTTTTTCCCAAACCCTTTTTTTAGACTTTTCTATAAGGTTTCAGCGACTAGCACTTTTGTGACACTGTTTAAACATTTTGGTGATAACCGAACACTTCTCTTTATTCTGACTGTGCTTCAAAAGAGCTTCTGTTGTTTCACTGCCTCACCTGACAATGAGGTGAGCTTCATCAACTCTCAGATTAAGAAATGCGTAAGCTGTCCTTTCCAGATGTCTGTTTTTCTGCAGTAGGGAGACAATCTCATTGCTTTAACTTTGTTATCATGACCATTCTCATCTATGTGTTTACTAACTTACCATGTCTGATCCTTAGATTTCTGGCATACACATTGTCATGATATGCTCATTATTTTCAGCACAGGGAAGTTCATCTCTGTATTCATTCATTCATTTTTCTGGCATGCAAAAGTGTCGTGACATGCTCGGTAAGTACAAGTACAGTCCTCCGTTCAGGGATTCAGTCATTCTTCTGGCATGCAACACTGTCGGGACATCCTCTTTATTTTAAGCACAGGGAGGTTCATTCCTGTATTTATTTATTCATTCATTCTTCTGGCATATAACACTGTCAGGATATACTCTTTATTTTAAGCACAGAGAGACTCATCCCCGTATTCATTCATTCAACCTGTATTTGACTACTTCAAATTACTATCTGTACCATAAGGTAAGGGACATAATGTAACAAATGGAAGGTAACCGAAGGCAATCCCTGAGCGAGCCAGTATTAAACAAAGTAATACAATGGAGTGGTGTTCCAATGCTGTAGATAGTTTACCCTGGCTCCATCTCTTTGAAAAGAGTAACAATTTCAGTGGATGAGCAATGAGAAGGATCCAACACCTAGCTAATAGGAGCACTCTGAGTGGGGAGCACTCTGAGTGGGGAGCACTCTGAGTGGGGAGCACTCTGAGTGGGGAGTGGGTTTGGCCTCCTTGTGTACAAAAGGAAGGCCAGTCTGGCATTGCTGGATTAATGCCTGGTATTGAATTTGCTCTGCTGTTGTCTTTCAGTCACTCATTCGTGTCTGACTCTTTGCAACCCCGTGGACTGCAGCACACCCGGCTTCCCCGTCCTTCACCATCTCCCAGAGCTTGCTCAAACTCCTGTCATACAGAAATGAAAGTGAAAGTGTTAGTCACTCAGTCATGTCTGACACTTTGCAACCCCTTGGACTGTAGGCCACCAGGCTCCTCTGTCCATGGAATTCTCCAGGCAAGAATACTAGAGTGGCTTGCCATTCCCTTCTCCAGGGGATCATCCTGACACAGGGATCAAACATGGTTCTCCTGCATTGCAGGCAGATTCTTTGCCATCTGAGCCACCAAGAAAATCCTACAGAGACTGGAGTTTAAGAGATAAAGGACAGAGGTACTGGTTGGGTGAGAGCAAGAATGGAGTCACAGAGAGACAAGTGTGAGTGTGTGTTAGTCGCTCAGTTGTGTCTGACTCTTTGTGACTCCACTGACTGTAGCCTACCAGGCTCCTCTGTCCATGGAATTCTCTAGGCAAGAATACTGGAGTGGATTGCCATTCCTTTCTCCAGGGAATCTTCCCAACCCAGGGATTGAACCTGGGTTCCCTGTATTGCAGGCAGATTCTTTACCATCTGAGCCACCAGGGAAGCCTGCTACAGAAATGAGGGGTCATCATTTCCCAAATCACAGTTTTAAACTAAATTGATAGAATTTTCTCAAGTCTCCATGTCCTTCAACTTTTGACACCTGTCACTATTTAGCAACAGTCATGTCTGACTCTGTGCAACCCCATAGACTGTAGCCCGCCAAGCTACTGTGTCCATGGGATTTCCAGGCAAGAATATTGAAGAGGGTTGGCATTTTCTCCTCCAGGAGACCTTCTGGACCCAGGGGCCTCTTATGTCTCCTGCATTGGCAGGCAGGTTCTTTACCACTAGTGACACCTGGGAAACCCTATTTAGCGACAAGTGCTAGCAAATGGCATAATGAATTGAGGAGGAGCATATTAACATTGGGCTTCTCTAGTGGCTCAGTTGGAGAAGGCAACGGCAATCCACTCCAGCACTCTTGCCTGGAAAACCCCCTGGGCAGAGGAGCCTGGTAGGCTGCAGTCCATGGGGTCGCTACGAGTCAGACATGACTGAGCAACTTCACTTTCACTTTTCACTTTCCTGCATTGGAGAAGGAAATGGCAACCCACTCCAATGTTCTTCCCTGGAGAATCCCAGGGACGGAGGAGCCTTGTGGGCTGCCGTCTACAGGGTCGCACAGAGTCGGACACGACTGAAGCGACTTAGCAGCAGCAGCAGCAGTGGCTCAGTGGTAAAGAATCCACCTGCCAATGCAGGAGATGTGGGTTCAATCCTTGGGTTGAGATCCCTTGGAGAAGGAAATGGCAACCAACTCTAGTATTCTTGACTGGGAAGTCCCACAGACAGAGAAGCCTGGTAGGCTACAGTCCATGGGGTCACAAAAGAGCTGGACTCAACTTAGTGACTAAACAACAACAAATGTTGACATTAACAACAGCAAAAAAAAAAAAAAAAAAAATGGGGAACAGTCCATCCTGCCTATTAGCTCAACACCTTGGGGATTATTTCTGTGGGCCTGGGAGTTCACAGATGTGATTTTACAGTATGAACATAGCTTTAAGTAGGCATGTTTTCTGCTTGTAAGATCAATTCTAGTTTTCATGGTAAAATAAAATGGATCAGTATCCCACTGTGTTCCTCAATGGCATTCACCACCTAAACAGATTTAAAGATTCTCAAATTATATGACTCCTGGTTGGATCACTGCATTACCCCACCCCAACTTCATACTCCAAAGTTTTCCCAACCTAGACTGTGAGCTCTCTGAGGGCTGGGCCCATCTCTTATTTATCTTTGTATCTCCAGAGGCACCAAGAGTTACAGCTTAATAATCATCAGTTCAGTTCAGTTCAGTTCAGTCGCTCAGTCGTGTCCGACTCTTTACGACCCCATGAATCGCAGCACACCAGGCTTCCCTGTCCCATAGCAAATGTATAATAAGCTTTGTGTACATACTCAGTCACTTCAGCCATGTCTGACTCTATGAGACACTATGAATGATAGCCTGCCAGGCTCCTCTGTCCATCGGATTCTCTAGGCAAGAATACTGGAGTTGGTTACATGTCTTCCTCCAGGGATATAATAAGCTTTACTGAATTTAAATTAATCCTAGAGTAGGTTAGCAATCAAGGTGCTAAACCTGGCTTCCCCTCCCATTTTGTTTGTCTACAGAAGGCTGTCCAAGTCACAAATTTGAATATGGCCTGCTTGAGAGCCACTTCTTAATACCAACAAAATATGAAAATAAAGACAACCACTGGGCTTAAACAACTATCTTTTTTTTTTCCACTGCGAATATAATCGCATGTTTAATCCAAAGATATTTTAACTCACTTCAGTTCTTATTTACTAGTTTTTCTAAAGATATACATACATTTCCTATTTATTAGTTTTTCTAAAGATATACACACATTTCCTATTTATTAGTTTTTCTAAACATATATGTACATTCAATAGGTAAATCTGATAAACTTCAACCAGGATCCAACCAACAAAAGTTTCCTTGTAAACCAATATGCTTCTTTGCTGAATACTTAAGTAAAATATCAATTAAAAAGTAAAACTAGGAGTTTTATTCCAATATTCTATTAACTCATTTTCAGTGTATCATTTTACAGTCAACACAAATTCAACCTAATTTTCTATCATTACCCAATTGATAAAAATGTTGCTGCAAAGTCTTTAATCACCTAGCAAGGCTTGATTATATCCACTACCACTAATTCTGAAGAATCAATTGTAAGCTTTTGAGAAAGATTGTCAACAAAAGCTGGAAACAGGATATTTTTCTTTCAGTTAAGCCTCTGTTAATCCAAAAAAAAAAAAAAAAAGGAATAAGAAGAATCCTCCAATTCCTTGAAAATTCTTCTTCACTGAGGTTTTATTGTATATGGAAATTTCTGTAGTAAGAAATAAATAATAAAATAATTATATTCTTGGCAAAAGATCTGCCAGGAAATTCCTTTTAAATGGCAATTTCTCTGCTGAATTTAAAATATAATTTGTTTTACAAAAATATAATTTTCAAATTCGGTCAAAATCCATCTGTTGCACGAAGTACTTCCAGTTGACTTACTTCCTGTGCAGGGAGACCCAGCTGTACCCCTTCCAAAGGTACATCTGCAGCCAAAGAATAATTGAGATCCTGGGAAAAATCTGCTCTAATTACATTTTTTGGGGGGAGAAAAGGATGAGTTTTTTTTTTTTTTCTTCCTCTCTCTCTCTCTGCATTTGGAACTGGTTACTATGTCATTTTAAAGAACTCGTTCTCAAAGGAACTATGACACAGGAAGGGGGCGGGGAGAGCGGAGGAGTGGCATCCGCAAACCGAAAGAAACTGGAGTCCTGAGGCTTCCTGCCTTGCCTCTGAACAGAACACTCTCGGCTTGGTTTCTGTGGCCATGCCGGGCTGACCAACTACAGCTGGCTGCCTGGAGCTTTGGGAGCCCCAAACTGTGTTTGCTGATAAGTAAATGCATTATTGCTTATCAAATCTGCATTCTTTTTCAATGTGCAGAATATTTCCAAATGTCGTACAAAATTCTGTGTTGGAAATATCCTCTAACAGATTTCAGTAGGAATTCCCAGGGAGCTGATTCTCTCTTCATTACACCCAATTATCCATTCACAGTCTCTTTGACGTTCCTCATAACTGACTCCCTGATGATGATTGTATTATTTCTTGCCACAACAGATGCAGAGATCCATTGATCTGGTTTAAAACTAAATCCCTGATTCAAATCTGAAACTCAGAATTAGGTTTTTTTCCTCTCAAACTTGAGCATGCATGAAAATCACTAGGAAGGCTTGTTAAAACCAGACTGCTAGGCCTAACTCCCAGAGTTTCTGATTCAGGTGGTCTGGTTTGAGGTCCAGAAATCTGCATTTCTAACAAGTTCCCAGGTGATGCTGCTGCTAGTCTAGAGACTATCCTTTGAGGACCACTGTTCTCAGCAAACTGGCTGTTTATCTAAGAATATAAATTCACTAGGTGTGCATGGATAAAGCTGGCTTTAAATCAGCCTAAGTACCCATAGACTCAGGAGAAAGGATGGACTGTTTCTTTTCCAGGAGAGAGCAGAGAGTAACAGTTTCCACTACTCCGTGAGAGGGGCTGTCAGCCTTGTCTGAGCATTTCTGCCAGGGCTTCTAGTCGAAGGAGTACCACACAAATTGGAGTGTATGTCAGGGCACTCCCACCTCCCTGGATAAGAGAGGCCTGCAGAACTTCTTTTAACAGTTCCTATGACGAGGAAAATCCCATGGACGGAGGAGCCTGGTGGGCTGCAGTCCATGGGGTCGCAAAGAGTTGGACACGACTGAGCGACTTCACTTTCACTTTTCACTTTCATGCATTGGAGAAGGAAATGGCAACCCACTCCAGTGTTCTTGCCTGGAGAATCCCAGGGATGGGGGAGCCTGGTGGGCTTCCGTCTATGGGGTCACACAGAGTTGGACACGACTGAAGTGACTTAGCAGTAGCAGCAGCATGACAAGGAAGGGGCTGGTGTCCCAAGTATAAGTAACGGAACAAGTTTTCTAAGCTATATTGCTACAAGTCTATGTCTTGTACTTTAAATATTTGCACACAAATCCAAATTTTTGGATCATAATTAAATTATACTATCTTGTTTGTACCTTAAGGCCTGTAAGTTCTGATTTAGGAGACAGTGTGTTAATCAAAGGGACAAAGTCTAGTTATCAAATGGTATTTGCATAATAGATCTAAACCTCAGAAAAGGATTGCCCAGAGGGCCCATTCTAAATCTAAAAGAGAAGATTATCAGTTCCAAACACTACTATGTATTTAGTATGTGTATATAGACATGCACATATAGACCTGGGTTCAATCCCTGGGTTGGGACGATCCCCTGGAGAAGGAAAAAGGCTACCCACTCCAGTATTCTGGCCTGGAGAATGCCATGGGCTCTATAGCCCATGGTATCTCAAAGAGTCGGACACGACTGAGTGACTTTTACTTTATATAGACATGCATTATTACTCATATGAAATTCTATTTGAAACTAAATATTCAGCTATCTCCTAGTTCTGAAGAAGTATTCATTTGTCATCATTCAGGGCCATCTAATCATTTATTAAGCCAATCCTGAACTAAGCAGCATGAACAGAGGCTGCCAGCCCAATACAGGCCCTCATCATTTCATTAGGCCTGGATTAATGCAAAGTCTTCTTCATTGATCTTAATGGGTTGAGACAACCCCTACTTTTAAATTTTCATGACTCTTTAGCTTCATAATATGGCTTCCTTCCGTATATCCAATGTCATCTCTCACTACCCACCCACCCAATGCCCAAGGATACTACACTTCAACAACTTAGCAATCCTCCCCTTTCACTGCCCCAGATTAGGATTCCTAAAACAATTAGGAATTAGGGACAAGTTCAGTTCAGTTCAGTCGCTCAGTCATGTCTGACTCTTTGTGACCCCATGGACTGCAGCATGCATCAAGTCAGTAACAACCTTATTCAAAAACCTAGTGATGCCTGACTGCCTACAGGGCTAAGCTCAAGAATGGTTTTTACATTTTTAAAATTATGTACAAAAAAAGAGAGAGAGCTGCAACAAAGACCATATGTGGCCCACGCAGCCTGAAATACACACTCTGCAGCTTGCTCTTACACAAAGTGTTTGCGGACCCCGTTCTCTCCATACCATTCTACATGCTTCAAGTTAATGTAAACTCTCCTACTGTCATTCTGTTTTCTGTTTGTCTTGCCTTCCTAAATAGGCAATGCGCTCTTTTGTGTGAAGAGAAATACGAAGTCGACTTCACACAGAGCAGAGCGTACACGACACAGAGGTCTTAATAAATGCTGATATAATTGAACTGGCTCAGTTATCTTCAGTATTCTCAGAAGTAAATTTCTCAGAAGTTGGGTCTCTCCCATGTACCTCCCCTTGGTTTATGTTTTCTTCTCAGTACAAGTTAGCTTTGCTTTAGAATTACTAACAGCATTCTTTGATCTCATCGACTATTCACTTGTGTGAACCACAATTAAATGTATGTTTTGGATTTGGTGACCAAGAATACTCATAGATAGAAGATTTCTGTGACAAGCCTGTGGTAGGTGGCCTTTAAGATGGCCTCCATCCTGCTAGTCAGCCCTTACGCGGTTGCTCCCCTGAATGCATGGGACCTAGTGACTTGCTTCTAACAAACAGAATATAGCAGGAATAATAGGATGTCACTTCCAAGATCAGATTACAAAACGACTGTCACAACTCACAGACTTAGAAAATGAACTTATGGTTACTAGAGGGAAGGGTGGCAGGGAGAGGTAAGCTCAGTTCAGTTTAGTCGCTCAGTCGTGTCCAACTCTTTGCAACCCCACAAACTGCAGTATGCCAAGCTTCCCTGTCCATCACCAACTCCCAGGGCTTACTCACACTCATGTCCATCGAGTCGGTGATGCCATCTCGGTCTCTCCCAGCATCAGGGTCTTTTCCAATGAGTCAGTTCTTCATATGAGGTGGCCAAAGTATTGGAGTTTCAGCTTCAGCATCAGTCCTTCCAATGAATATTCAGGACTGATTTCCTTTAGGATTAACTGGTTTGATCTCCTTGCAGTCCAAAGGACTCTCAGGAGTCTTCTCCAACACCATGGTTCAAAACCATCAGTTCTTTGGCACTCAGCCTTCTCAACTTTCTTTATAGCCCAACTCTCACATCCATACGTGACTACTGGAAAAACCATAGCTTTGACAAGATGGGTCTTTGTTGGCAAAGTAATGTCTCTGCTTTTTAATATTCTGTGTAGATTGGTCATAGCTTTTCTTCCAAGGAGTAAGCATCTTTTAGGGAGTGTGGAACTGACACTGCTATATTCAAAATGGAAAACCAATGGGGATCTACTTTATAGCACAGGGATCTCTGCTCAATATTATGTAACAACATAAATGGGAAAATAATTTGAAAAAGTATAGGTATATATATATATATATATATATATATATGTATCACTTTGTTGTGCACATGAAATTAATTGATTAACTTTGTTAATCAACTATTGTTTGGTCACTCAAACTAGAGTTTGATCAGATTAGTGTCCACTAAGTCACTGATACTATCTAAGCATCTCATCCTCCACCATACACTTCTCTCACCCTCAATCTTTCCCAGCATCAGGGGCTTTTTCAATAGGTCATTCTTCACATCAGTTGGCCAAAGTATTGGAGCTTCAGCATCAGTCCTTTCAATGAATATTCAGGGTTGATTTCCTTTAGGAATGACTGATTTGATCTCCATGCAGTCCTAGGGACTCACAAGCATCTTCCTCAACACCACATTTTGAAAGCATCAATTCTTCGGCACTCAGCCTTCTCTACGTTCCAACTCTCATATCCATACGTGACTACTAGAAAAACCATAGCTTTGACTAGACAGATCTTTGTCAGCAAAGTGACGTCTTTGCTTTTTAATCAACTACTCTAATACAAAAATAAAAATGTTTTTAAAAATGTCTGTCAATTCTATCTTGGGGGCTGTCTCTTCTGTGTTGGATCACTTGCTCTTGGGAAGCCAGCAGTCCTACTGAGAGATCGGGGAGGAGCTCCTTCCAAGCTCTCTCTTGTGGTTGCTGAGGGCCCTCAAATGATCTGTTTCTAGACTCACTCTAGTGAGCCTCTGATTAAAAAGAACACAGACACCCACACCCACACACACACAAACACCCTACATGGTCATTTTCTCTCACGTACAGTCATACTATCACAAATAAATTCACAACCACCATTAAACCAGGAACAAACAAACTGTACTCTTAGCTTCTAGGGATTGAGTGTGTCCAAGAAGCCTGGTTCATGTGAGTCCTCCTCTTCCCTCCCATCCCCTACATCAGGCTCTGGTTAGGAGCTACTTTCCCAGCAACAGACCAAATTCTTTGCTATAATCATTGGGAAAAGACTGAATCCAGCTTGGAGCTCACCACAACTTTATACTCAAAAACATCACCACCAAATAATACCAATGTTTCATCAGGAAATATCTTAAAAAAAAAAAAAAAAAAAAGCTACTGGACCACCAGGGAAGTCCTAGATCCTAGTTTATTTATTTATTTTTTGAATTTTTATTTATTTTACTTTCAGCTGCCCTGGTCTTCAATGCCGTGTGTGGACTTTCTCTAGTGCAGTGCATGGGCGTTTCACTGAGGTGACCTCCCTTGTTGCACAGCCTGGGCTTCAGTACTTGCAGCACGTGGGCTCAGTAGTTGCTCGTGGGCTTAGTTGCCCAGCAGTGTGTGGGATCTTTCCAGAGCAGGGACTGAATTGGTGTCCCCTGCATTTCAAGGTGGACTGCCAACCACTGGACCACCAGGGAACCCCAGAAAATATCCCTTCTGTGGGCTGCTCCTCCCAGAGAAGGCTGGCTCGGCAATGCCACTCTTTGTACATCATGGCTCTGAATCTTCAGATCCTCATTTTGAGGTCTATTAGTTGGTTCTCCCCAGAAATGAGTCCAGACAACACTGTGCTGGGGCTGGAAGTAAGCTGGAAGGATATGAGCTATAAGCTTTGGCACCAGACAGAGCAGTGGTGGGGATTAAATGATATAATGCGTTAAGTGCCAATACTCAGGGTACCAGACCCCCAAAATGTGCTATGCCACTAAGGGGATATCACCATTCCCTGCAGTAGGCTGGCCACCTCCTCGTCCACCTCCTCCCCTGTTCCCTTGCCCGCTCCCCTTCTTCCCTTTTCTCTTCCTCCTCCTTTCCCACTTCTTTTTGCTCTTGCTCCTCTTCCTCTAGTCACCACCACTCTAATTTCAGCCCTCTTGCTCTTTATTTTCTGTGCTCTAGAAAAACCTGCTCTCATCTTTTGGCTGAACTGAAAGGATTGAATAACAGCTTTAAGTATGCTTTTCCCAATGATATTTATGCATTAACAGGTATTAACTGTCCGTTTGGAACCAGTCTGTTGTTCCATGCCTGGTTCTAACTGTTGCTTCCTGACCTGCATATAGGTTTCTCAAGAGGCAGGTCAGGTGGTCTGGAATTCCAATCTCTTTCAGAATTTTCCACAGTTTATTGGGATCCAATAACAGTCAAAGGCTTTGGCATAGTCAATAAAGCAGAAATAGATTTTTCTGGAACTCTCTTGCTTTTTCCATGATCCAGCGGACATTGGCAATTTGATCTGTGGTTCCTCTGCCTTTTCTAAAACCAGCTTGAACATCAGGGAGTTCACGGTTCACATATTGCTGAAGCCTAGCTTGGAGAATTTTGAGCATTACTTTACTAGCGTGTGAGATAAGTGCAATTGTGCAGTAGTTTGAGCATTCTTTGGCACTGCCTTTCTTTGGGATTGGAATGAAAACTGACCTTTTCCAGTCCTGTGGCCACTGCTGAGTTTTCCAAATTTGCTGGCNGTATTGCTGAAGCCTGGCTTGGAGAATTTTGAGCATTACTTTACTAGCATGTGAGATGAGTGCAATTGTGTGGTAGTTTGAGCATTCTTTGGCATTGCCTTTCTTTGGGATTGGAATGAAAACTGACCTTTTCCAGTCCTGTGGCCACTGCTGAGTTTTCCAAATTTGCTGGCATATTGAGTGTAGCACTTTCACAGCATCATCTTTCAGGATTTGAAATAGCTCCACTGGAATTCCATCACCTCCACTAGCTTTGTTCGTAGTGATGCTTTCTAAGGCCCACTTGACTTCACATTTCCAGGATGTCTGGCTCTAGATGAGTGATCACACCATCGTGATTATCCGGGTCATGAAGATCTTTTTTGTACAGTGCTTCTGTGTTGCAAAAGGTAGGGGCAGTAGGTAAGTGGAGTTTTAAGTGACCACAGCCAGAGAAAGCCAGTCTTAAAGGTGGTAAGTCCATAGGATGAGGGAATTTATGAAAGCCCTGATAGAAGAGAAATGATACTAAAAAATCTTATTTGAACTTATGAAACTAAGTCAGAAAATGGAATCAATGTTGGGTGAACATCCATGTATTTTTACTAGAATGGATACTTTCCTTAGGGCTAGGATGATGGGGAAGTTTACAGTAGTTACCAGAAAGTAATATAATCTTCTGACTTTGCAAATCATCATAATAGAAATCAAACACTAGTCTATATTTCATTAATTACAAAATATTTTCATACCACATAATATGATAATCACCAGCATTTCCTTAGTACTTACTAAATCAGACACAGTGCTATGATTCATATCCTATTGCTTTAGATAATTAATATCATGGTCCCCACACTGCTGGTTCAGTTCATAATTGTTTCATATTTGCCCATCCCTATTGCATCCCTGGGCTTCCCTGGTGGCTTAGCAGTAAAGAATTCGCTTGCCAATTCAAGAGGCATAGGTTCAGTCCCTGGGTTTAGAAGATCCCCTGGAGAAGGAAATGGCACCCCATTGCAGTATCCTTGCCTGGGAAATCCCATGGACCTCTAGAGGAGCCTGGTGGGCTACAGTTCATGGGGTTGCAAAGAGTCGGACATGACTGAGTGACTAAACAACATTGCATCCCTATCACCCTATCACATTTTCTCACAAAAGATTTGAATTTTTAAAGTGAACTTGATCCGCATTTCAGCCACAGAAAGTCAAAAGTGGCACAATGCATAAAATTATTTTAATCATATTTGTTGCAATAAAACACATAATCCAAGTTTAATGAACTGATAAGAAAAAAGTAGTGTTGCTAGATCTCGAGGTGGTTGAATGATGGCTGGTCTAAGGGTTTAGAGGAAACGTCTATAGTTTGGGTAAAAGGTTTTGCCCTCACTTAAATCTGGTCTCCTTACGAGGTTGCCTAGGTCCATTTTCATCAGCTTTATTACTGTTCCACTGGCTATTGTAAAGTAGGAGAAAAAGTTAATTATAATGAAGGATTCAATCTCTTTAAAATTAAAGCAGTATTCACTTCAGAAATTATAAGAGACTTAGCTAAGTTACCACTGAAGGACTTTTACCATTTCTCAGGGTGTTAAAGTGTGGGCGCCACAGAACGAAGCAGAAAAGGAAGTGATAGGATGAGACGTGATAAGTTACACAAGTTCCTCCTCCACTCCACACAGATTGTACCCATTTATGTTTTTTTTAATATAATTATATATTAGAAATGGAGAAGGCAATGGCACCCCACTCCAGTGCTCTTGCCTGGAAAATCCCATGGATGGAGGAGCCTGGTGGGCTGCAGTCCATGGGGTCGTGAAGAGTCAGACACCATTGAGTGACTTCACTTTCACTTTTCACTTTCACGCATTGGAGAAGGAAATGGCAACCCACTCCAGTGTCCTTGCCTGGAGAATCCCAGGGACAGAGGAGCCTGGTGGGCTGCCGTCTATGGGGTCGCACAGAGTCGGACACGACTGACGTGACTTAGCAGCAGCAGCACATATTAGAAATGATTATCTTACCAACCAAATGCATTCATACTAAATCCTGTGATAAGATCCTTGACCTCAGGAGAGAGGGTTGGCTACTTTCTCAGGAAATATGTCCACTGTAAGGTTTTTAAATTTCTATTGCTTATGATACTAATTGTACTATAATTAATAAGCCAGCACCATGACTCAACAAGAAGACAGAAAAAACTTTTTTCCCTTTTTCCCCCTTGATAGCTTGATAATGAAGTTGAGAAGACAGCAAATCTTGTCATTAGCAACTGGAATCAACAAATTAAGGCAAGTATACACAAATGTCATTTGTGTAAACTCAATATTTAGGAATTTGAAGCTTTTGGCATTTGCACAAATGGGATCTTTTTTTTTTTTTTTCCTGAAGTGAAAGTGTTCAGTTGTGTCAGACTCTTTGCAACCCCATGGGCTGTAGCCTGCCAGGCTCCTCTATCCATGGAATTCTCTAAGCAAGGCTACTGGAGTGGATTGCCATTCCCTTCTCCAGGGGATCTTCCCATCCCAGATATTGACCCTGGATCTCCAGCATTGCAGGAAGATTCTTTACCATCTGAGCCACAAGGGAAGCCCCATGTACTTTAGTGTCAGTATTTGTAAGTGCTGACTGAAGAGAAGAATGTTTCCTCATCTGAGTTATTACATAGATATGTCCATGGAAATCCTATGGAAAGAGGAGCCTGGAGGGGTACAGTCTATGGGGTCGCAAGAGACTAACACAACTTAAGGACTAGATAATAACAACAACAACAACAACAACAAATCTTTCAGCTAAATCTATAGAGGAGCAAAACTCCAAATATGGCTTTCATTTATAGCTAATAAGTAGCTTTTATTGTATGTCAAGTGCTATATATATATTTATGTATCGAATCATCATAAAAACCAACCAATGTGGTATATGACTATGTGTTGTCCCATTTTATAGATGGGTGGGGAAGTGGAGACACAGAGGCTGATAATCTTCTAAGGTTACAAAACTGGTTAATAGTTGAACCAAGTAACCTGGGCTCCAGGTTCCTGACCTTAACCATTACCTACACTGACTGCCTCTCTGTATAATTTGTAACTTAGGGCATGATATGAATACTGAGTTTTGGTCTTGTCTTTTACAGAAGGCCATTTGTGACCCCTGTTTCTCCAGTGAGAGGGGCATGGTTGAGGGATGGGTAAAGATGTGTAAAGGGGAATGCCTGTATTGATTCCATGAATATGTACGACCCACTTCTTGTGCAGCAAGCTGTACAGAGACATGGTTCTTGTTTCATGTAATTTAAAGTATACTGGCTAGATATTAATAACATGTGTGCAGGAAATAGTGAATGACTTCTAAGGAGAGAAGTTATGATCTGATGTGAGAATTTAGGGCATCATTATATGGTCGTAAGCAGATAGAATCACAGATGGTGTCCATATGTATGTACAGAGGATTATTCTAGAACAACCCAGTTTAGAAGGAATTCATTTTGAGTGGGAAAGAGTAGAAGCCAATGCAGAGGGAATCTGCTCAGAAAACCCAATGATCCCCTTTGAGAAGACTTGGACTCCCAAAGCTGAAATTCTCCTTTTTCATCTCTAAAGTACTGCTGCCCCAAAAGATCCTTCTTTCTCAAGTAGACACTCATGAGTGCCAAATAAGGGGAAACACCTTCGAAACTGAGGGCCCCATTTCAGCCCTCAATGTTGCCTCTGAAGCTGCTGCTGGAACCGAGGGCTCCCTAGGACATTAATTATAAATGTTTGAGAAAAGTGAATTTCTATACTGACAATAGTAATCTCGGTCAAAGGATGCTCATGAGAATCACTTTTATAGTAAATATGTGAACGCCCCAGAAACAGTGTCCAGTCATTTGTTTCCAAGTTTGCTCTGGCTTCATGAGCTTTCTCAAACAGTGTGTTTTTAAAAAATTCATTCTTAAATATTCAGCTTTCATGGAAAATTTGATATAATAGACGGGAAGAGAAACCATTTTCAGTAGCTGTCACTGCTTTCAGGAACAACAACAAAAGAAAACCTTTTTATTTCCCAGTTTCCACCAAGTAATTTTTCTAAGTAAAACGATTTTATTTTTATGAAGATTGACAGAGAAATTAGAGAACATAAAATGCTTGTGCTACAATAATTTTCTCTCCTGTTACAATTCAAGGGATTCAGCATGTCTTCATTCAGTAATGAAGCATAGTCTGTTTTGGAGATGCAAGTGAAAAGCCTTAAAGGACCAAATGTTCTTGCCTCCTGCTCTCGTTTATCAGCAGGCATGTGACCAACAGAAGGTGGGGGGAGGCGGGCTCTCTGAGCTGCTTGTTCCTTGAATTCCCTTTTATAGAGGTTTCACGTGTTTAGAGACATTCAGAAGGCTTTGCCTCTGACTTCCTAGGGGAAGAGAGACGTAGATTTTCCTCTTCATTATCTGGTTTTACAGTCCTTGCAACTTGGGGTGAAAAACCATACAGCCTTTTCAATCGACCCAGTTCCTGAACAGGCTGAATCCAACTCATGCCAGATTCTATTGATTTATCTTTGGAACATCCAGAGCTGGGGCTGTATGCAACAGAGAACAATCACTTAAATTATAATCCATGCTGAGGTTGGAGGCATCAGCAGAGGAGGGGGACTTTAAATGCTCTTCCTTCCCAACTCCTCCCTCTACCTGCCTGCTGCAAATTCAGGGCAATTCGCAGGATGTCAGGCAGATGCCTAGCTCTCAAGCCAGGGCATCAGGGAGCAAAATTTCCCTTTTGCTCTAAGTCTTAGGAGAGCATCTTAAAATGACCTCAATTATGGTTTGTAGACTTAGCCTTCAATGATTTAACAAAATATATGACCCTCTTGAATGAACTCAATGCAATGAAAAAATATACAATGGTTCTCAGGGCAAAATATTAGCCACTGTGGTGTTTTAGCAGATTTTGGGGTGAGGGAAGAAATGAAGAACTAAAAATACACAATCATTCAAGCTAGCATGTGAATATAAATTGTTCAGAACAGAAGAGTTTCTCTCTTGACACCAGTTTCTGATCCTTCTTTGCTTTTCTTGTATGTTTTTGACTCTAGGCCAAGAAGAAATTGATGGTTAGCACCAAGAAGCATGAAGCACTTTTCCATCTTGTAGAAAGCTCCAAGCAGATTACAACTGAGAAGGAGAAGCAGAAGGTAACATCTCATGGCCAGCTGAATACATGTGGCTTAGAGATGGATGAGCTTCCTGCCGTTAGCTATGAACACAGGAGAGTTGGCTGACTCCACCTCTGTGGGGGGTCTCTGCAGAGCTGTAGTGTGGCAGAGTATGAGATGGGATCCAAAGTTATTCCTGGTCTCCACATATTTTTGAAAGGTATTATCAACAGATGACAAAGCAAACCAGTGTCCAACGTTTTTGATAAGGAGCCCTATTAAACAACCCAAATAAGTTCATACCCCAAATACGTAAGATATACATATGCATAACATATAATGTAGTTTACCTATCCTGTATATCCTATTTATACTTTTATATTATATTAATTTATAAACATTATAAAACATAAAAAGTGGAAATATTTGAAGGATGTGGTAAAAATGAAATAACATTTTTAGTGATTAGTTGATCATGATGACTTCATATAGTCATTCAGTGACATATACAAATAAAATATACATGTGGGACAAGGTTCAGCCTTAACCCTAGTGAAATATAAATTCGTATTTCTAGTATGTCCTCTTATAATGTCAAGTTTTTGGTCAGCTTCTTATCAGCTCTTAAGGAAATGGCAATCCACTCCAGTGTTGTTGCCTGGAGAATCCCAGGGACAAGGGAGCCTGGTGGGCTGCCGTCTATGGGGTCACACAGAGTCAGACACGACTGATGCGACTTAGCATTAGATCACGCCAGTTTTCACCTTTTCACACGAGTGATGATGCAGCCGTCATCCTGAGAGGGAGAAAGCAGGAGCTCTGACGTTTTCCTGTGGCTTTCTTGCATTTGTATTGTTAGCATTTCCTGTGGCTTTCTCGTGCTTGCATTGTTAACATCAATCTATAGCTTCACAGCAGAAATCTGCATAAAGCAAGTGTCAGTTTTGTGTATGAACCTAACTGAAGCCAGATGAGGACTTCCCTGGCAGTTCAGTGGTTCAGACTTCGAGCTTCCGCTGCAGAGGACTCGTGTTCAGTCCCTGGTCAGGGAACTAAGATTCCAAATGCGGAGTGGTGAGGCCAAGACTATAAAGCAATAAATAAAGCTAGATAACACATCTGCAAATCCATGTGATCCAGACTCCTTATGCTGGACACATGTGCATAGACGCTGAGAGTGAAGAAATGTGTGTAAGGACCCACATCAGCATCTCACGTTGTAAAATTTTCACTCTCCCTCCAGAACACTTCAGAATCCTCAACTGTCCATGCGTGGGCACCAGTATCAATGCACATATTGAATAAGAGCAAGTTGGAACAGTCTCTTTATGCAGAAATGAACACAAATATTATTGGGATACTAATTACTTTGCATACCCCTTGTGGTATGGGCCCCAGACTGGAAACTTCTGAAATAGTCAATATCTTCCCCTAAAGATGGGCTCCCTCTAAGAAAATGCAAGCCACACACTGCAACCCAAAACATCCTTAAAAGAAGACAATTGTCATCACTGAGTAACTCTATCTCACCTGAGAAACTATTAGCTGAATAACTTAAATTCATTGTTAGCAAGATTTTACAAGGTTCTTGAGTCAATCTTCACAGTCTGAAATGATCATAATAACAAGGATTAAATAATGAGACAGCTTCCAAGGAGGAGGCAAAACCGAAGTAGGTTAAAAACCTAAGCTCTGGGACCCTGCTATAGACATACAGGGCCCTCACTGGAAGCTGTTCTAACGTCAGGGAATAACCAGGGGAAAAGGGTGGCCAGCTAAGTGTTGAATTTCTGCTTCCTTCCCTCATTAGCCGCTTTCCTGGGAGACAGAAGTCTGTGATCCTCCCCCTACCCTTCTCCAGCTGGTCCTGTTAACTATAACCCTTGGCTGTCATTACATCACAGACCCCTACCGCCTTCATCACTTTATCTGGTAGCTTTCTCACTTTTAGTCCCAAGGCTAAACACCTAAGGTCGCATTCATTTTTGCCTCTCACAGAGGCCTGCCCGTGACCTCCTACCTGGCCCGGCCTGGTTTGGTGCCACTCGTCAGCCCTTCTTGTTTTCCTGCTCAGCAGTCCTTACTCTCCCCAGAAGCTGATCTACATTGTCAAGCTTCTCACTACTCGGTCGCCATCATCCACTCTCGGCAGATTATCTCATCTACAGCATCGCAGAGAACACAGCGGTCAGCACGGCCACCTGCCTACTGCAGTGAGTGGGACAGGCCAGCTTTTCTTCCTGTCTTCTGACTCCCATCCCCGCCTCCTCTCAGTGACCCTTCCCTTCTCTCCTGGATCTCAGACAGACTCCTCTCTAAGTTGCTTCCCATCAGCCTTCTCGACTTCCCTCCATCTTGGGAGAGTAGAACGATTCAGGGAGACACCCTCCATGACCATAGCCCTGTTCCTCTCCACATATCATCTCTTTATTTATTTATGTTTTGACTTCTTGCCTGTGCTGTGCAGCATGTGGGATCTTAGTCCCCACCCCTGCCCAGGATTGAACCCATGCCTCCTGCACTGGAATCGCAGAGTCTTAACCAACGGACCACCAGGGAAGTCCCTCTTTCTTTTTACAGTAAGATTCATTGAAAGGGTTATCTGTGCTCTGTTTCCACTTCCTCATCTGTTCACTTCCCAAAGCAACCACCAAGATTTCCCCACCAATTTGCTAGGAATGTTCTTACCTTAAATACAATGTGGTCCTTGTTGCTAAAGCTAATGGGTGCTTTCCAGTTCTGACTTAATTTAATTTCATAGAAGCGTTAATCACCATTGAATTTCCCCTTCTAGAAATATTCTCAACTTCAACAAATCTAACCCTTTAGGTTTCCCTGTCAATTTTTTCTTAAGCTCCTTTATGGACCTCGCTTGTTCTGCCTGAACTGTCCATACTGCTGTCTGGTGGTATCCCTCCCGGGCCTCATTCTGTTTTATCCAGCTTGTGTCTCGAGTCTGACACAGTGCTCTCAGTATCGAGTGCTTAATAACAACAGGCTGTCAACAAACACTTCCTCAAGGCTCCATCTTCTATGTCTCTGCCGATGATGTGCCAGTGTCTATCTCCAAACCAAACCAGTTTCGAAACTGCACTCTGGCACTTCAAACAAACTCAGTATCCAAAATCAAAACCATCCCTTCCCTCTACCCAAAGCATTTTTTATGCCTCTGTTTTTTATATCTTTGAATATTACCATCCAGCATATCCTCCCAATTCTAAGTCCTAACCTAGTTCATTCTTGAATTTTTCTGCGCATGTTTCTCCCCACAGCCACTACGCTCTCCAGGCCACTGTCATCACTACCGGGTTACCCCAGTGGACAAACTGGTGTCTTGGCTTTCAGTGTTGCACCTCCTTATCTATTCCCCATATACAAGCCAGGCTCACTTTTCTGGAACTTTAATCTGAGTGTATCACTCTCCTTTAAAAAGCCTGAAAATACACCCAGGTGACCTCAGAATAAAGAACAACTCCTCTATGTGGCTCTTTAAGACCCTCCCTGACTTGATCCTTGCCCAACTCTTCAGGGCTTTCACTTGCTGTTCTTCCTCTCAAACTGTGGGCTCCAACCTCACCAAAAATGTGTTTTTGATATCATGTCAAGCTATTTTGCCTAACCAATTCCTATTTTCATTTTAGGTTTATTCACACAGGGGTCACTCTGTGATACGTCTCTCATCCTGGGATCTATCACACAGAATAGCAATGGTCTGTGTTGTTCCCCATTCTGTTGTTTTCCTCTATTTCTTTGCATTGATTGCTGAAGAAGGCTTTCTTCTCTCTTCTTGCTANGAGTGAAAAAGTTGGCTTAAAGCTCAACATTCAGAAAATGAAGATCATGGCATCCGGTCCCATCACTTCATGGGAAATAGATGGGGAAACAGTGGAAACAGTGTCAGACTTTATTTTTTTGGGCTCCAAAATCACTGCAGATGCTGACTGCAGCCATGAAATTAAAAGACGCTTACTCCTTGGAAGAAAAGTTATGACCAACCTGGATAGTATATTCAAAAGCAGAGACATTACTTTGCCGACTAAGGTCCGCCTAGTCAAGGCTATGGTTTTCCCTGTGGTCATGTATGGATGTGAAAGTTGGACTGTGAAGAAAGCTGAGCGCCGAAGAATTGATGCTTTTGAACTGTGGTGTTTGAGAAGACTCTTGAGAGTCCCTTGGACTGCAAGGAGATCCAACCAGTCCATTCTGAAGGAGATCAACCCTGGGATTTCTTTGAAAGTTCAGTTCAGTTCAGTTCAGTTCAGTCGCTCAGTTGTGTCCGACTCTTTGCGACCCCATGAATCGCAGCACGCCAGGCACCAAGTGAGTGATTCTAATTAAAAGACAGTGGGTTTGAGTCCCAGCCTGTGGGCTCAAGTCCCAGTCTGATTTTCGGCTGGGTTTGAATCCTGTCTGAGTGGTGAAGTGTCAACAACACAAGGAATGGGAGATAGAGGAGGGTCTGGCGCCTGCAGCTGTGAGTTCATGCGCCATTTAGGTGACCACTTAGTTTGGACCACATGGCAAGATGATAAGTAAGTAACACAGGTAAGATTGGAACTGATATGTGTTCCACTTTGGAGACTGGGTTCTTTTTTTCTATCTCTGGGTGATCCCCACAAATTGCTGTCCAGTCAGTCCCTCAAACACATCTCCCCTCTATTTCCTCCACATCTGCCTCAGCTTCTTTCTCTAAATGGTTTTTGTTTCTCTTTCCTTATTTGTTTATTTTATTATTTTCAGCCACAGTGGGTCTTTGTTGCTCCCCCTGGGCTTTCTCTAGTTGTGCCAAGCAGGGACTCCTCTTACTTGCGGTGTGCGGGCTTCTCATCGCAGTGGCTTCTCTTGTTGTGACGCACAGGCTTAGGAATCTGGGCTCAACAGTTGTGAATTGTGGGCTCTAGAGTGTGGCCTCAGTGACTGAGGCACGTGGACTTAGCTGCTCTGAGGCATGTGGGATCTTCCCGGAGCAGGGATCGAACCTGTGTTCCCTGCATTGGCAGGTGGGTTCCTAACTACTAGACCACCAGGGAAGTCTTGTTTGTCTGCTTCTCACTCTCCACACATCCCTGCCTCCTCCATTCATCATTCGTCCAACCTCTGCTTTTTGTCACCCTTTCTTTTGGCAGTGTTGGCTGACCAGGAGTCTCCCCTTTTCCTGGAGGATGGAGCATAGTCCGAAAGACTGAGGAGAAATTACTTCTTCCTCCTTTATCTCACTCCCTTGCCAGAAGCAGATCACTCAGCATAAAAGCTTTGAATCATCTGAATGTCAGATTGTTCTCTAAATGACACATAACACCAAAACAGGCTTTATAACCTGGAATAACAAATAAGCACATTCCCTCCCCTCTCCTACCGTGCCCCATATGAACTGACCTCTTCCATCTAAATTCAAGCAGATTGTGCAATTTTCTTGTCCTTCCTCCTGTCCACAGTGCAGCTCTGGGGAAGAGCATGCTGTCATTTTGTCTGGGCTGTTTGCTTCAGGTTGTAATTGTTGAGGCTGAGGGTGACACTTAATGGAACATCTGTAATTAATGTGTCACTCAGGTGGCATAAAGGAGAGGGAACATAAAGGGATACTTTTATTGAGGTGGAAATTCAACAACCAATTTAAATACCCTATGAGTACCTACTATGCACAGATTACTGCTTTGGACTGGGCCTACAGACTTGAGCAAGTGGTCCTTAGTTTAAGGGGCACAACCTTTGCAGACGCAGCAGTTGTCAGAGAAGGAAAATGAGATGTTGTAAGTGTGATAAGGAAAATGTTTACAAATGCTTTGGCAATAGGTTAGAGTTAGGAAAACATATCTGTAATACACATGACAGTTAAGACTGTAGAGTGAGCTGTCACAAACTGATGAACAATATTCTAATGCCAACAGAAAAGTAGAAAAAAGCATGAATGGGATCATCCAAGAGGCCAATAAATATATGGCAATCAAAATAAGGTATCAATACTATTTTACCCATGGCGGACTGGCAAAAATCTGAAATGAGGGGAAGTGCCTTGAGCTAGTGAGGATGCTGGAAGAAATATGTGTTCTCATGTATCATTGGTGAAAATGCAAATCATGAGTCATTTTGGCACCATAACCACGCCATATTTGTTTAACTTAAAAAATATACATACCATTTGCTTTGTTTTAATTTGCCCTGCTTTTGGTAACCTATCCTATATAAATTTTATTTATTGAGACAATAAAATTGAAAATAGATAGCATGATCCTTCCATATCATGAAATATTAGGTAACTTAACAAAACTATGAAAAAATATGAGTTAGATGAATAACTATTGACCTGAAAGAATGTTCATTATGCATTATTAAAGAGAATTTCAAGTTACATAAAAAATATATAGAATATGATTTTGTTTTTTGCAAAAACCATGACAAAACTCTGGCTCATGTGTGTATTGTGTATTTGTAAATGTTTAAAAAAGTACAAATAAAGACTGTAAAGTTATATCCAGGATCTTACAACTTCAGTGGGAAGGAAGGAGAAAAGGAGAATGTAAAAGAGACTAATTTCTTTTTCATAAGGGTTTTTCCCTCCAAGAAAACTGATTTCAGATTTTCTACTTTTGGAAAGATTAAGTAGAGGTACTCTTCTCTAATCTTCCTGCTAAGTAAAACTAAAATTCCTGGACATTATATATAAAACAAACATCAGAAGACTCTGAAAGGTGGAGAGAAAAAACCAGATTGGCTGAGGAGCAGGGAGCAACATATTGGTGAGTTCACTTGGTTTTATTTTCACCCCACATCCCAGACTTGGAGTTGAAGAAACCAGCAATCCAGAAGTGCTAGTGAGGCAGAAAAACAAATAAAACAAAACAAAAAACACCCGAGTAAAAGCCTCATCTCTCTAGCCAAAGGCTCAGGAAAAGAGAAACCCAGCAAATGATAAGACTATTTTGATTTGTAACTTTTTTTAGCCACATTGCATGGATGTGGGATCTTAGTTACTCAATCAGGGATCAAACCCACACTCCCTGCATTGAAAGCATGGAGTCTTAACCACTGGACCACCAGGGAAGTCCCAAGAGATTGAACTTTAGATAATAACTGCTCTGGTGCAGCCAAACACCACAAAACTGTGGCCCAACCACACTGGCAAAAGTTGAGTGGAGAGCCTTTGTTTGCACTTTTGTGAGACTCTCGTTAGGTACCCCAGCTCCCACAATGGGTACTATCAGAGAAGGATGATAAGGAAGCTGAGACTTCATCTATGCCAGTCAGTAACAAGTCCCCCATCCTCATCCTGTAGTATCAGTGGAGACCATGTGGAGAGTCTGAACGTCCACCCTCATCTGACAGTAATGAGGCTCCTCTTCCTGTACCCTCTGGGGTGGTGCCAGAGGAGGCCTAAATCTTTATCATTGATCAGAAGTAACAAGGCCACTCCCACCAAGATGCCATTGAGAGCATATGGGGAGCAGTTCCTCCCACCCCTTACAGTAATGAGGAAACCTACACATGGATGTCAACCCAAAGACCAAGTGGAGAACCTGCATTTACATATCCATCTGGCAGGAATTGAGGGGTATGCCCTCTTTTGTTTCCAAAATGGTATCAGAAAAAATTAATCAAAATAGAGGTTTAAAATCTGAAGTGTCATAACATAATATGAACATGTACAGGTTTCAGTTGAAAATAATGCATCAATTTAAGCACCAGGAAGATCTCAGACTGGATGAAAAATTAATAGATACCAAAATGGAAATAATAGAGATGTTAGAGTTATCTGACAAAGATTTTGAGGCAGCCATGATAAAAATGCTTCAACAAAAAATTGTAAACGTACTTGAAAGAAATAAAAAATAGAAAGTCCTAGCAAATATAAGACATAAAGAGGAACCAAATGGAAATAATGGAACTTAAAAACATAATAATTGAAGTAAAAAGTTCAGGAAATGGGTTAATAACAGAGTAGAAGAGATAGAAAGAGGAATCAGTGAATCGGAAGATAGAATGATAGGAAGTACCTGAACAGAGATAAATGTACTGAAAAAAATAGAGGTTCAGGGACCTGTAAGACTATAGCTAAAAGATCTAATGATTATGTCATCAAAGTTCCAAAAATAGAGCAGAACAAGGATGGAACTAAATATGTGCTTGAAGAAATAATGACTGAAAACTGTCCAATTTGGCAAAAGGCATAAACCTACAGATTTAAGAAGATGAATATACTCTCCAAAGGTTAAACCCAAAGAAGTCCATGCCAAGACATGGCAGAGTTAATCTGTGACAACTAAAGACATAAGAAAAAACTTGATAGCAGCCAGAGGGAAAAGATAACTTACATGTAGGGGAAAAAGAATTTGAATGACAGTACATTTCTAATCAGAAACCATGGAATTCAGAAAGAGGTGGCATAACATTTTTTAAGTACTGAAATAAAGTAACTGGCAATTTGGAATCCTATACCCAGCAAAAGTATATTTCATGAATAACGGTAAAATCAGACATTTTCAGATGATAGAAAACAAAGAGAATTTGTCACCAGCAGACTTGCCCTAAAATAATGATTAAAGGAAATTCTTTAATGAAAGGACATGATAAAAGTAAGACTCTTAGAATACCAGCAAGGAAGGAAGAAGTAAGAAAAAATATAGGAAATACAATAGATTTCCATTCTTCTCTTGGGAGTTCTAAATCAAGTTTCACATTTGAGGCAAACACATAACGCAGCTGGACGTAATTCTAAGTATATATAAAGGAAATATTTAAAACATTTGCAAATCATAGAAGGAAATGAAATGTAAAGGAAGGTAAGTTGTCTATTCTTCACCTGAACTTGGATCATGTTTTTAAGTCTAGTCTACCAATCTCTTTCTTTTATTAGTATATTAGATCATTTACATTTAATATGGGCTTCCCTTGTGTCTCAGCTGGTAAAGAACCTGCCTGCAATGTGGGAGACCTGTGTTTGATCCCTGGGTTGGGAAGATCCCCTGGAGAAGGGAAAGGTTGGGCTTAAGTCTACCTTTTTATTTGTTGTTTCTGGTTTGTTCCCTCAGTTTTTGCTTCTCCATTTTATTTTTCCTGTCTTCTTGCTTTATTTAAATTCCATTTTTATTCATATGTAATGTTTTGGTGTACACATGCTTTGTGTAGTCTTTTAGTAGTTGCTCTTGGTATTACAATATATATACATAACTTACTACAGTCTACTGGTATCACAATTTTACAAGTTTGAGTGAAATAATATGGAATGTGTTCTACAATCAAAATAGAATCAAACTAGAAACCAATATAATGCTGAAAGAGCTAGCCTATGCAATGGTGAGAAAGGAAATAAAATGTATACAACCTGGAAAAGAAAAAATAAAACAGTCCCTGCTGCTGCTAAGTCACTTCAGTCGTGTCCGACTCTGTGTGACCCCATAGATGGCAGCCCACCAGGCTCCCCCATCCCTGGGATTCTCCAGGCAAGAATACTGGAGTGGGTTGCCATTTCCTTCTCCAATGCATGAAAGAGAAAAGTGAAAGTGAAGTCACTCAGTCTGTCCAACTTTAGCGACCCCATGGACTGCAGCCCACCAGGCTACTCCGTCCATTGCATTTTCCAGGCAAGAGTACTGGGGTGGGGTGCCATTGCCTTAATGCATCACTATTCCAATAAAATCACACTATCTGCATTAACACTCTTTGGATAAGTTCAAACTGTGCTGAGTGTTTGCCACATACAGACAAATCTACAAATAGGCAAAACTCCTAGGACTTATAAGTGAATCAGAAATGTTTCAAGATGCAAGATAAACATTTAAAAATGTAAAAAAATTGTTTCTATGTACTAGCAGTGAACATGTGGGGACTAAAGTTAAAACTACAATCCCATTTATAACCTCTCAAAAATAAAATACTTCATAATAAACATGTACAGGACTTGTACACTGAAAATTATACAATGTTGATGAAAGAAATAAAAGATTTAATAAATGTAGATACATACCATGTTCCTTGATTGAAAGCCTTAACATAGTAAAGATATTAATTTTCCACAAATTGATAGGCTTACCACAACTTCTCTCAAAATTGCAGAAATATATTTTGCAGATGACAGACAAAAGTATTCTAAAATTTACACAGAAAGGAAAAAGTTTGAGGAGCTAAAGCAATTTTAAAAAGGAGTAAAGTAGGAGGAATTACTTTCTGATACGAAGATCTTGTACATAGCCACAATAATGTAGACTGTATGGTATTGGCTTTGTTACAAATGGGATTAAAAAAATTTATTTTCTTACTTGGATATTAAGAGCTTTACAAATTTTAATTTGTCATAGATATTTTGTAAAATATAATAAGAGTAAATGTTAGAAAACAAAAAACAAAGGTGTACAAAACATCCTTGTATTTTTCGGGGGGGAGGGGTCAGGTTCTACAGACAAAAATTTAGTATAAAAGTTTCCAAATGCTCACTCTCAACTTCTGCATTTTCTTGTGCTTCGTGGACTGGCACCAGTTCACGAAACAACTCTGAGCGGCATTGCTGTGGGGGATGGGAAGCTGATTAGGCAGGAACGTATATAAAATACTGTATTAATCAGAGTGGACTAGGCTAGAGTTCTCAAAGTGTGGAAAACTGATCCCAGGGCATCTCATAGTCATACTGATGTAAAAACTATTTCATAATAAAACTGGCACTCAGATAACTCAAAGCAGTGGCACAAACTCTTATCAGTAGTCACTGTATTCTTCATCGCTACCCACCTGAATTATAAAGAATGCCAGTTTCACTTGTAAATATCCTTGGGGTAGTAGTAAAAGTGATTAATTTTATTAAGTTCTTGAGGCTTGAGTTTCTTTATTATTCTCAGTGATGAAATGGGATGAATGTACAAAGCACTTCTGCTGCCAATTAAGGTAAGATGGTTGTCTTGAGAAAAGGTGCTTATGCAATTGATCTGCAAGCCCAACATTAAAGATAATTTTCAAGATGGAAAATAATGCCACTCCTCTTGCAAAATTTTTTATTTCAAAATACAGCTTAGAAAAAAAATGATCTAGCTGCTTTTAAATGTAATTCTGTTTTTTCTTGAAAGAACAATGACAGATAAACGATGGTTATTCAGATAGGGGTATTTCTTGAGAATGAATGAAATCTACAACTTCAGGGAAAGCAACTGACAGTATTGCAGATCATAAAGTTTATCCTCCAAGAGAAAATTAGAGTTTTGAAAAATGTGTATGTGCCAACATGAGCTCAACAGCTTCCCAATTCTTAAAGACACTTCTGATGAAATGGGTGATGTTAAGGGATGTAATTTTTTAAATGTTGCATAATAATATGTGTCACTTTTTTGAAGTTCTGCGTAGTTTAGTGAACCAATAGTTTCCAAATGATCAATGCATGATGTTGCAAAACCATGCAAGTAAAAGACTCTTCAAACTGTATGATTGACCGATATAGTTTATGTAGCACAATAGGAAAAGTTTATTGATAGGATTTCATTGTCTATATTGCAAATAACCCTTAAGAAAATAAGCACTTGTCAAGTTTGAGGATTGTTTCAAAGAAGAATATCCTCAATTATCTGAAAACATGATTACAATACTCTTTTCAATTACACATCTGTATGAGGCTAGATTTTCCTTATTACTTCAACCAAAACAACATATCACAACAGATTGAACACAAAAGCAGATATGAGAATTCCACTCTTTTCTATTAAATCATATGTTAAAAAAATTTGAAAAAAATATGCAAAACAATACCACTCTTCTTGCTAACTGCTTTGTTTTTGAACAAAATATTCTATTTACTTATTTGTTTTATTTTATTCTTCATAAAAAGTATTTTATTTTATTACTATGTAATGAGTTAGTTATTTTTAAATGAACAAATAGATTAAAAATTTTTTTAATTTCTGTTTTAATCGCAAACATGGTAAAAATTGCTAGTTTTAATCCACATGAACAGATTTCTCTAAGGCTGTAAAGGGATCCTGAGATCAAAGTTTGAGAATTACTGCTCTAGGCTTGTGTATGTGTGCACTCAGTCATGTCTGACTCTTTGCAACCGCATGGACTGTAGCTTGTCAGGCTCCTCTGTTCATGGAATTTTTCAGGCAAGAATACTGGAGTGGGTTGCAATTTCCTTCTCCAGGGAATCTTCCTGACCCAGGTATCAAACTCCTGTCTCTTGTGTCTCCTGCATCAGCAGGCAGGTTCTTTACCAGCTGAGCCACTGGGGTCTAGGCTTAGCTGTTATCTTCCAGGCCATGAGCTGCAGATGACATAATTAAAACAGAGAAGCAGCCTGGGACCCTGAGAAGAACCCTACAACTCACATTGGACTGGTATGTAAATGAGAAATAAACTATTGTGTTAAGCCCCTGAGGTTTGGAGTTTGTTATGTAGCCCAGCCTAACCTAACCTGCCTAACATGCACACTCAGATCTGCACTTTAGGGACGTGATTTCAGATGTGGTGGGAAGGATTGGATTGGGATGGGGATGATGATCAGGATGAAACTGAAAACAGGGAAGTGAATTGTGGGGTCATTTCAGTGGTCCAGTGTAGGGTCTGAACTAAAGGTACAGTAGAAGGTTACGGCAAGGATAGGACAGGTATAAGACGCATCAAAGACAGAATTAGCTGTATTTGGTTACCAGTTGTGGGGAAGCAGGAGGAGAAGGGGAAGAAGTCTTAAGAGATGGAGTTTTGATCCTGGGAAAATGTTGAAATTATTCGTAAGATCAGTAACTCAGAATGCCTGGAAGAAATGTTGTATGTTTTGAAAGGAAAGGAAAAAATGATTTCCATTTTGAACACTTGAATTTGAGTTGCCTATGGGTTATCCAGAGTTAAAAATAACAAGTACTTAAGTACTTTTTATTACTATGTGCTATGCATTATTTTAGACACCAAAGATACAAACTCATTTAATATAGACAACAATCTAACGAAGAAGGTATTCATATTCTCCCTACTTTACAGTCATGGGATACTGAGGCGTAGGACTGAAATGATTCATCCAAGTGAAGTGATCACCCAGCTAGCAAGTGACAGACTGGTGACTGATACCCAAGTACTTGGATCTTAAACATTATAGTGTTATTTAGACGGTATGTTATTGTCTCTTGATGCTATTCTCTTATCACGTTCTTCTATCTCTTGATGCTTAATAGCTAGTTAATGATCTGAGTCCTGTGTTCAAAGAGAGTTCTGGGTTGCCCCAAGCATTAGATTGTATATTTGTAAATTCTGTCAAAAAGTCACTTGTGTCCACTGGGTGGAGCAAGGAGAGTGGGATGACCTGAGAGATTAGGCCTGACATAAATACACCACCATGTGTAAAATAGCTAGCTAGTGGGAACCCGCAGTATAGCACAGGGACCTCAAGTCGGTGCTCTGTGATGATCAAGATGAGTGGGATGAGGGAGGGCATAGGAGGGAGGATCAAGGGAGAGGGGATATATGCATATAAGTACATATAGCCGAGTCACTTCATTGTACAGCAGAAACTAACACGATATTATAAATCAATTATACACCAATAAAAAAGATTACAGCCTTAAAAAAAAATTACTTACGTCAGAAAGGATAATACGTTTCACTCTCTCCCTCTGTCTGGCCTCACTGAGAGCAGCAGGATTGAGCAAATTTGTTAAACAGTCCTAGCTGGATGGGCCATCTGAAGGTGAGGCAGCTCCTCTTAGATTTCCCCACTTCATGGAAGGACAGCCTAGCTCATCGTAAGCTTGGCTTAGAGGACCATGTCTTTAAAACCAACAGGAGAATGAATGTCTGTGAAGGTGCAGCAGGATTGAGCAAATTTGTTAAACAGTCCTAGCTGGATGGGCCATCTGAAGGTGAGGCAGCTCCTCTTAGATTTCCCCACTTCATGGAAGGACAGCCTAGCTCATCGTAAGCTTGGCTTAGAGGACCATGTCTTTAAAACCAACAGGAGAATGAATGTCTGTGAAGGGATAGAGGTAGCCACCAGAGTTTCCCAAAGAACTGCAAGGATTCATCTTTGCTGAGTTGTCTTCTAGACTCTGGAGGAATGAGTGCCCTACACTGCAGGCCCCAGGGGGCATCCCTCACGTCTTATTCTATTTGAGGGATGAGTTCTGGAGTTGCTGCTTGTACTGACATACCTCACTCTTACCGTTAGCATCAGTTTCCCATTTTCCTGTAGACTGCTTTGTGACTTACTGCGTCAATGTTTAGCATTCCTCCTTGACACTGATTAGCTTCTCAGGTCTACTCTTGCCTCATCAAGCATGATTTGGTGTCTAATTTATGCTTATACCAAATCACAGCATTTTGGCTTCTCCACTTTTATTAGATGCTGCCTGCTCATTGTGTAGGTGCCTGACTCAGTGTCTGAGTGAGGAAAGAAAAGAAAGCTCAGGGAGCTCTACTCAGTCTTCTGTGATAACCTATATAAGAAAAGAATCTTTTAAAAAATGAATATATGTATATGTATAACTGAGTTGCTTTACTGTACACCTGAAACTAACAGCATTGTAAATCAACTAAGCAGCCCAATAAAATTTTTAAAAAGTGATATCTAGGAAAATAATAACATATCCAAAAAAGAAAGCCCTCAGATTTTTATGGGCTTCCCAGGTGGCATTAGTGGGAAACAGCCTGCCTGCCAATGCAGGAGATTTAAGGGAGACAGATTTGATCCTTGGGTTGGGAAGTTCCCCTGGAGGAGGAAATGGCAGCCCACTCCACTATTCTTGCCAGGAGAATCCCATGGACAGAGGAGCCTGTTGGGCTACTGTCCATAGGGTTGCAGAGTCAGACACGACTGTGGTGACTTAGCACGCACGCAGATTTTCACATTCTCTGTGGGGCAATGTGAGACCTGTGCAGGGAGAGGGAAGAGGTGGAAGGGCCTGATGGATATCTATTCTCTTCATTTAGGAGATCTTGTAGGGGAAGTAAAAAGAATATCCCCAGGAGTTCAGTGTCACCTTAAGTTCCCTGCAACCCCATCCCGAGGAGCCTCTGTTAAAGTCGAGATGAAATCCACAAGTGATTTGTTTAAGGAGATACTGACAATCTCCTCCATTTATAGCCTATGTCAACTAATGACTGACAGCTCTTTCAAGGCAAGTGTGAAATGGACAGCTATGATGTGCTCAGATGTCTCATTGAAACAAAAGCTTTATTTCTTCGATTCAGATCCATATGTGTACCACACATCCTATGTTCCAGGCCCTTTCATATAATTTTTTAAAGTCATTATTTGTATTTGATTGTCTGGGTATTCTTATGTCCTTCAGCACAGTAGGTTCACCTCGTCCTCTGAAATGTAAATAAAATTGGTGTTAGCCTTGTAAACATCAGAGTTCCTGGAGAGAGGAATGGTAGCCTCTCTTTATACAGGTGCTTGTTTAGAATGTCTTGCTCTCCTTTTTTGGCTGTGCCATGCAGCTTGTGAGATCTTAGTTCCCCAACCAGGGATTGAGTCCTCTCCCTCAGCAGTGAAAAGGCAGAGTTCTAACCCCTGGACCCCCAGGGAGAGAATGTCCATTTTATACACTGAACTACCTACTGAAATATGATCTTATGAAAAGTTAGATCAGTTCTCTTCTTAGGAGAAATTCCGAGGTCAAATTTTAAGGAGACTCATTTTTGTTTCTTCACATATAATTTCTCCATTAAAAAAAAAAAGGAAAGACAACCGAGAGTCAGAGACAGGGAGTGATTCACCCGTGGTCATTTAGTATTTAGTTAGTAGAGAAGGGAATGGCTACCCACTCCAGTATTCTTGACTGGAGAACTCCATGGACAGAGAAACTTGTTGGGCTACAGTCCGTGTGGTCACTAAGAGTCAAACATGACCGAGTGACTAACACTTCCTAAGTCTATGTCCCTAGTTCTTTTCTTTATCCTGCACCATCTCCCTCTCTGTATCCTCTTCTTGGAAAAACCACTCTTCCCTTAATACTATCTGCCTGGTTTTACTGTGATCTTGTGCAGTTGAACTCTGCATATAAAGAAGCCAACACCTTGGTGAAAATCATTAATTTTCAGAAGCTTTTATTTCAGGGACTCCAAAGATAATTGCTAAAAATAGGTACCCTCCCCGCAAGACACAGTTAAAATCAACTCATTTTGTGGTCAGGGTTCCCAAAGGCATGAAGATCTGCAGAGAATGCAAGTGTTTCTGCAGCCGTGACAAATCTCTCACACGGATGGGTGTGCAATAAATAATGATTTCTCAGAGGCAGCCTTTGCTGCTTAGAATTGGGGCGGGTGGGGAGACATGCCTGGAGATGTCCAAGTAGGCCTGGGTTTTTTTCAATAGGGAATATGCCTCATTTTGTATAAATATAGGACTGCAGTGAGGAGAGAGCTTACTGGGGACCTCTTAGGATTATTGGTATTTCAAAAGTTCTGCATATGAAACCTTCTGTTAATGTTGGTGATTTTCTTTAGCCTCTGAAGCAGACATCCTAACTAGTATAATAAGTTCAAGGTCTAAAGGAAATTAGCAGCAGGTTGTAAGTGGGTGCCATTCCTATATTCTCTACTCCCGCCTTTAGCCTGTAGAGAAAGGTGGCTCAGTTAACTCTTTTGCTTTTTAACAGGTGTGGGGAGGAAGCATATGCACTTGGGCAAGACTGGGCTTACCTCCTTGTTGGGCATTCCAGTGGGCAGGCTTCCATCCTTCCCTCTTTCTGCCCATGATCTGTCTCCTTCCCCTTCTCCCTCTCTTCTCTATGAATCTCCCTGCTTCCTTCTGTCTCTCTTCCTTCCTGTTTTGGACCTATTTCCTCCCAGGTACCACACATGTTGGCCTTTCTCCCCCCTCTCCTTTTTTGTTTAATAACATTGGAGTTGTATTATTAAATGTTCAGTAATCAATTTAAGTATTTGACATTTCAGAGGAGGGACGTCTAGTCTTCACTGTAGCTGCTAGATTGTTCTAGCATTCACTGAAACACACGTTTGGGATAGTAAGTAGATGCTCACTTATCAAGTGAGAAATTGGTAGAGAAGCAAAATATCTTGAGGACAACATCTCAGTTTTTTTCTAGTACTTGCTTTTCTTCACATTCTCTTTTAAAATGTTTACTTCTTTCTGTGTGGCTGCACCGGGTCTCTGTTGCTGTGCTCTGGCGTCTCTAGTTGGTGTGAACGAGGGCTACTCTCTGGTTGTGGTGCGTGGGCTTCTCATTGTGGTGGCTTCTCTTGTTGTGGAGCACGGCCTGAGAGCGCAGGCTCAGCAGCTGTGGAGCACTTGGGCTCAGTTTCTCCTCAGCACGTGGAGTATTCCTGGACCGGGGATTGAGCATGTGTCCCCTGCATTGGCAGGTGGGTTCTTAGCCAGTAAATTACCAGAGAAGTCCTTCATATTCTTCTCTAAAGATTTTATTGACTTGAGTGTCTTTCTCCTTTTAAAGACCAGGCAGCCTCTTCTGTGTTTTCGCTGCAGCTTCTCAGCCTGTAACTAGGTGGGTAAAACTGGACCATGCAGGTCATGCAGATTTATAAGGGGAGCCATGTAACGCTCTCCAATTCAACTCTTTAAGTGAAAACTCATTCTTCTCTGGATCCTCTCCTGGGTCTTTGCATCTTTTCCTCAAATTGGTTAGAATTCATATGGGAAGGAAAAGGCATGACTGACATCCCTGAATTTTCAATATATAGAGAGCTGTCTGGAAAGTCTTAAAATTTCCACACAAGGGTAAAAAAGAAACTATAAAAATAAATGAAGATAATTCCACAAAAGGACTAGTTATCGAGGAAAAGAACAATGTGGGGTAACAGGTGCTACTGATGGAGCCGCCAAAGCCAAAGCCAGCTCTTGGAAGCAGAAGGTCTTAGCAATTGAACTACTTTGGTACAGGTGAGAAACAGAGGCCTCTTCTCTGAGTTCTAGCACCTTGCTTTGTAGACACAGAGCTTTTTTTTTTTTAATTGGAATATTATTGCTTTACAATGTTCTGTTGGTTTCTCCTGTACAATGAAATGATTCAGCTATATGTATCCATATATCCCCTTCCTCTTGAGGCTCTCTGCCACCCCATCCTCATCCCATCTCCCTAGGTTATCACAGAAAACCAAGCTAAGCTACCTGTGTTATACAGCAGCTTCCCACGAGCTATCTACTTTACACATCAGTTCAGTTCAGTCACTCAGTCATGTCCGACTCTTTGCAGCCCCATGAACTGCAGCACACCAGGTCTCCCTGTCCATCACCAACTCCTGGAGTTCACCCAAACCCATGTCCATTGTGTCGGTGATGCCATCCAATCATCTCATCCTCTGTCGTCCCTTTCTCCTGCTTTCAATCTTTCCCAGTATCAGGGTCTTTTCAAATGAGTCAGCTCTCCACATCAGGTGGCCAAAGTGTTGGGGTTTCAGCTTCAACATCAGGCCCTCCAAGAACATCCAGGACTGATCTCCTTTAGAATGGACTGGTTGGATATCCTTGCAGTCCAAGGGACTCTCAAGAG
>SJYX01005839.1:607718-699464 GCA_006410675.1 Oreotragus oreotragus | reverse complement strand
GATATATAAAAAGGCGAATTATTGGTCTACTGAGATCATGCTTCTTATAGTTAGGGTGAGAGCTCACTATCCTCCCAATTCCTCAACTCTTCACTCAACTACATCTTTCATAGTCACACATGAATTTTCATAGATCAGTTTCTCCTGGGGTAAGGTTTAAAGGGTTGGAGTTTTTGGAGATCTTTAGATTTCTTTCTTCAGGATTGTTCTTAAGACTGAGCCCTCCTCAAATTAGCCCTAACAACTCCCTAGTTCTAAGAGGTCTTGCAAACACCATTATTGGGGGGGGGGTGTTTAATAATGACATCTGCAGCCTTCCTTGAACACACGATCATCTCTCATTTCTATCTCTGGACATCTTCCATAAACAGTCAAATATCTTCCCATCAAGAAATGAATACTACCTATTTGTCTATTTTCTTCTAAAAAAGGGAACAGTGTTCAGAAGCAGAATGGTCCTTCTTTTCCTGAGGATTACTCGCTCACTTGCCTGCTCCTTGGCTGACCCTCAAAAGCTTTAAGAGCCTTGGAAAGTCAGGAGGGAACACGAGGACAAGACAAGCAAAGAAATAATGGGAAACTGCTATACCTGGATTAAACTACTAGGATCTCCAAGGACAGTTATTAGCAGGGAAGACAGGTGCTGGATTCCTTGGCTAAGGCATTGAATGAAATCTCCTGGGTAAAGAGAAGTGGGAGGGATAATGAGAAGCTGAGGGGCACTCATCACCTACTTCAAGCTCCTTCAGTAACCTTTAGAGGTGGGAAGGCTGGAGGCTGATGAGGAGGTCAAGAAAGGCAAGTAGCATTAAAAAAAAAACCAACAAAGAATGTGTTCCCAGTGCAATTCGCAGAGGAAACTTTCCCACCCTTTTCAATCTGTTTATTACCAGAGTTACTAGAAAGGGAACCAACCACGGAGGTTCACTAGCTGGCTAGGACCATTCCAAAGTTGGTTTCACAACCTA
Source organism: Oreotragus oreotragus (assembly GCA_006410675.1). Classification (NCBI taxonomy): domain Eukaryota; kingdom Metazoa; phylum Chordata; class Mammalia; order Artiodactyla; family Bovidae; genus Oreotragus; species Oreotragus oreotragus. Next base: position 698,496 of record SJYX01005839.1, on the reverse strand, counting down.
GTTCTGAAGATATGCTGAGTGGGATTTGGGATAAAGAAGGCAGGGGATGTAGAAGAAACAGCACTGCCTAGGCACAGCCCAGGCAGGGGAAGCTCTTGTGTTATTGTTTCACAACACAAGCAAATCCTGTCAATGAAGACAGAACAGGGGTTACATTCCAAAATATAATTATTTAAGAAAGGCAAAATGCAGCAGCTAAATCCCAGTCTATACATTTTCAGAATAGTGATTCTTGCCCCCAGGAGTTTCCAAGAGACCCCTCAAGTGCACCATGATTATTTACAAACTAGATAGGAAACATCATTTCTATACTCAATACAAATCTCATCTTCTAGGTTGAAAACTTCAGCCTTTGAGAAATCTATGAAAACAACTATACAAAAATATAAATATCTTTATCTTTACAGGCTGTCAGACCTTCATACCCTGACAGCTAATGAGTGAAAAAGCTCTACAGATCATTGAATCCATGGTAGCAGATAATAAAAAATATATCTTGTGATTCAAATACTGCCTTATTTCCCTGGTAAAGAGTGCCTACTGTGACTTTTCTTTTCTTTACATCCTGTGCAGGTAACAGTGAATGAAACCTCCAAGCACCAGGAGGCTGGTTTGATTTGTGAAATACCCAGCCCCACAGTTTTTTTTGTTTGTTTTTTGGCCACTGTCTCTGGTATGGGGAGGGAATGCTTATCATTTTACATGACTCTTGAGTGATGTGATTTGTGAAAGGGGAAGGGCTCCCTGTATGTCTACCTCCAAAAAACACATTCAAGGTAGAAATCCTTGGTACCGTGAAATGGTCTTCTCAACACCCAAACACAGTAAGGGAGAACTAGTTAATTTTTACATCTCAAAATGATTACCTTAGTAATAAAAGCTTTTTAAAAAGCATTCCTACTTTACCAGAAGGCTTAGATTTATAATTCTGATTGAAAAGGTGAGGGAATGGAAGCTACTTAGGATATGAAAAGAAGAGAAAATTTTGTTGAATGATACTAAGTCCTTCACTTTGGTATTCCATGGTATCCATCCTCTCTCCCCCTATTCTGAAACACCAACTAAAAGCTACCTCTTCTGGATCCCTTTGCACAAGTGCATCACATTCCTTGGACTTCAGACTTAAGACTACAGCTATCAACTAAGGTTCAGTCCATAGCAACTCCTAAGTCTCAAGCAGCTTTTACTCTGGGAGGGAAGAACTAGGAACCACTATGGACCCAGTCTTGTTACAAATTCCTTGGGTAAGAGGGGCACCTCGTGTTCAGTAATGGATCGCATCTTCTTGGAGAGGATGAGGAGACCCAGCACCACAAGTGAGGTAACACATTTTAACATGATCAGAATTTCATAGTAGTTAATTTCTTATACGGATGTCAGCACCCTACCCCCTTTCTCTTCCATCATTCACCACATTTCAAAGTCAAGGATCACAGTTCCATGACACAAACAGGTGCCTGCAGAGAAAGGAGGTTCCCCCTCACAGCCTGGCTTCTGCCTGAGAACAACTAAGTTCATTTCCCTGCAGAACTTGGCGAGGCCCCAGTGTTGCCCAGTTTGGCCACAACAGGTGCCAAAGTAGGCATCACCTTGCTCTCCCGGCATTCCTGATCATTCCCTGTTAAGTTCATTTTGTGTCCAACAGACCCAGCTTTGGCAGCTACAGGTGCCAAACAAGGCATCACCTTGAGACTCTGACCCTCTGTATCACTGGAAGGATTAGCTACTTTTAAACCTAGAGGTGCCAGCTTTGGCATAGGCCTCCACAAGGTGTCTGTGCTGCTGTTCTCCAGGCCACCCTTCATGTGGAGAATAGGGGGTGAGGACACGCTTTCAGGCTCGGCAGGGACGCCAGAAGCATTCTTCCCTTCATCCCCCGCTTTCCTCTGGGGAACGAGGGAGTCCTTTATCTCAGAGTCAATGACAATCTTCAGCACATCTGGTTCAGAGGCTGGTTCTGCCAGTTGCTTTTCATTCTCAGAAAAGTCATCATCTTCCAAGTGCAAGAGGAGGGGACTGACAGAGTCACTCTCCCCTTGCACATCAGGCAATTCCTTCAAACCAGTTCCCAAGTGGCCAACCTGGAAAGTTGCTCTGTTCCCAGGAGGAAGCTTACTGATAAAAGCCCGGCGAGCATCCCCTGGGAACTCTGTATCCAGAGAGCTAGGCAGTTCAGCCAGGCTAACAGAGTCATCATTTAACTGCTGATTAAGAAAGGCAATCTCATTGAGCAGAGATGTCAGTGTCTCATCAGTATCATCCTCATCTTCCATACTAGTTAGCAGTTCACTGGGATCCAATGCTGCTTCCTCTATAGCTGATGCTACCTTTCTCAATTCCATCTCTATGCTTGAGTCTTTGAGATCTTTCATCTTTAATTTATGAAATGGAGACTCCTTTGTCTTCAGTCTTTCCCGTCTTGATTCATTCTCTTTCCATTTATGCTGACTCCCTCTGGTATCACCAGAAATCTTTTTGGGTAAGAATTCTTGTGCTTCTTGCATACTGGAAACATCAACTATTTGTGGACAACCAGAATCTTTATGTGACAGATAAACCTGTGCTGTACCCAGTGCCATTCTGGCATCTCTATGGTTGCCTCTGGAAGAGATTCTACCCAAATCTTCATAGGAGTTATCCTCACTCCTGACAGTTTTTTTCAGGTGGTCAGGTGGCTTGCCATCAGGAACTTCATGGGGGTATTTGCTGCCACTCGTATCTACCAAACCTCCCTCTGTTGCCAATGATGTCACATTAACAATTCTTGGCATCATAAATAAGTCGTCATTTTCTAGGGAAGAAAAAAAAAAACTCATTTATCTATAGTGGTAAGCACTCTCTCCCATTCATACCCAATAACCATCTCAAAGGAGTTAAATTTTCACCATCTACTTTTAGCAAGAAGATGAAAGGAAATACTAGTTTTTCAAATTACAGAGTTAGCCTAACAAGAAAATAGGTAAAAGTTAACCAAAAGACACACTGATATTCCATCATTAATTTAATATTTTTTATATAAATGTTCCCCAAGTTTATTTTTTTATCCTGAGGCAGACACGCATCTTGATTCTGTTCACCCAGTAACTGCTACTCTGACAGAAAGATGAAGCCCTAAAGGCAGCACTCTAAGAAGATGACTCCTCCAGACTCGGTTTAGCAGTATTAGTACTGGTAAAGATACCCTTTTACCTTAACAGAAATTAAGGTTTGTAAAACCTAAATCATCAAAGTAAAATTTCCTTTTCAACTCAACACCTCATTGCCAAAAGAGAGGGTGCTCCAACTTTATCAGGTTGGTAATGTAGGAGTGCACCATCTTTGAGTACAACACAGAACTGATACATATTTATCAACACCAAAAGCTATGACTCCTCACGTTCCTTTTACTTTCACATCTTTTAAATTCTTTCCCTAATTAGAAATTGGGCTTCCCAGGTGGCGCCAGGGGTGAAGAACCCTCCTGCCAATGCAGGAGACGTAAGAAAGAAGGATTTGACCCCTGGGTAGGAAAGATCTCCTGGAGGAGGGCGTGGCAACCCACTTCAGTATTCTTGCCTGGAGAATCCCATGGACAGAGGAGCCTGGAGCGCTACAGTTCACAGGGTCACAAAGAGTTGGACACAACTGAAGCAACTTAGCACACAATTAGAAATTAGGAGAGATCACAAAATAGTTCCCATCCCCAGGTAAAAAAAAGACCAATCGACACCACAGAGCCAAACAGGTTCCAAAGAGAACCTTCTCATACAGACTTGAATACAATGGCTCTTTATTACTACAGAATATATTTTCAAAGGCTTTCTCTATCACTTTGAGATATCAGAGATAACTCTTACACCACCCACTGAAGACAACACTTAAGACAATACCTGATTGAGCCACAGCACTACTGGCAACTTGAGGTTTCAGATCTGCTTCTAAGAGAGCAGGAGAAACAGTAACCACTGGTCCTGAGAATAGGGGACCTTTCAAAGTGAGCAACTGCCCTTGTGGAGTCATCACAATGTTGGCAGAGGTGTGTGGAGTATTAGAGGGTGAGGTATTTTCTGTAAAGAAGATCAGAAATTAGTTAAGGATAAACGATCTTCAATTAATGCTAGTGTACAGCCTAGGAATGTAGGAGACATGCCTAAAACCACACTCTGGCTTAAAAAGCAAGACATTACAAATTTGTTGGGGAACCTCAACTTGCAATTTACTTTTTGAATGATTTTTCAGTAATGGTTACCTATCCACTGATTCTCTTAAGGGACAGAATTTTATTTCTGCTGAGGAACAGAGCTACGGAACCACTTTTTCAATGGAATGCTTCTGATGATCTTGCTGGTGAAGCAGGATGAAGGTACACACTATTTTATCCCTAGGTTTGCTTTCCTATAAACCTCTAAGAAATTACTTCAAGTTTTTAGACCTCAGTTTTTCCATCTGTAAAATAAGGTGACTAGACTAAATGGTCACTAAAGTCCTCACTTATTTAGCAATAACATCACTTGAATGTGCAATGTGAAAACCAACTCATATTTTAGTATCCATCACCACCTTCTTAGCTGATATAACAAACCAGATTTCCTTGGTTCCTACACTTGGCTATCCAAAGAGTAAAAGAGTAGAAAAGGATATACCATTTTCAGAGGATATAAGCAAGAAATGTAAAGTCAACACAGCCTCACCTTCAAAATCATATAGGACAGAGTAAGAAATCAAAACCAATTTACTTTGTTCCTAAATAGCAATTCATTGACAGACTGCAATCTGATTAAAAAGAGCTTGGTTAACAAAAATAAACTTCTACCAGAAATAAGTCTTATATGTTACCATGAAGGATAACTTATTAGGATTTGCTTGAGTGTGTAAAGCTAGAAAATGAAATCTAATGTAGTTAATATTCTGCTTTTAATACAACTCATCTTTCATCTAATTAAAACTAAAATTATGGCCAAGATGTTCAGTTCTTTAAACTAAACCGAATGTTCATCTGCATCAAGGAAAGCAAAGCAATGTCCCTCCTACCTGTGGCCTGGTCTTTTCTTCTGGAAAGAATCAAAGGCTTCCCCTTCCTGTTATTTATCAGCACCTGTCCGAGATCTGCAGACAATGCAGAAGCTCCCTCCTGCTGTTTGCTAGTTCTGGGAGACACATCAGACTCATCGGATCCCATCTTCTTTTTTCTCTTTTGTGCCTCTAGTGCTTGTTGTTTTGCATAAATATATTCTAGCTTCTTCAGGACCACTTCTTCTGTCTTACCTATAGGTTGAGAGTGAATAAACTGTTACTCTCTATAAGACCCCACATAATAATGAGAAATAGAGTCCAGTTGATTTAACTATATCCCCAAAAATATGGCAGTCAAGAGTGATTCTAATAGAAAAAAAAAAAAAAGTCCCACCCAGTCAAAAGATAATTCTGATGTTAATTCTGGGAACCAAGACTCAAATGAAGTAGTACTTGAAAGATCTACTAAGGATTTTCCTTACTAAAGCTGTATTTATGACCTTTACCAGAGGTCATTCACCATTATCTTACCTGAAAGTGATGATACTTTCCGTATCAAAATATTCCGTTTGCGAGTCAGGAGATTCTTCTGTCCTATCAACTTGTCTGCCTGATCTGTTAGCCCCTGAATTTCACTGAATGCCTAGAAGAGAAATAGCAATATCATGTCCATCAATTTTCTTTTTCTGAAAAACAGGTGAGGTCTACACAAATTTCTTTAATAAAAACTTTTAAATCTAATATTTTAGGGAACTTTATAATGTCATTTAAAACCATTTTTATTGTTTTACAAACTTATGGTTACCACTGGGCAAACAGGTAGGAGGTATAATAAACTGGAAGACTGGGACTGACATATACATGCTACTATATATAAAACAGACAACTAATAAGAGCCTTCTATTTATAGCACAGGCAACCTTATTCAATACTCTGTAACAGCTTGTACAGGAAAAGAATCTAAAATAGAGTAGATGTACCTATATATATATATATATATATATATATATATGTATGTATGTATGGGCTTCCCTGGTGGCTGTGGTAAAGAGCCAGTTTGCCAATGCAGGAGACACAGATTGGATCTGTGGGTTGGGAAGCTCCCCCTGAGAAGGAGATGACAACCCATTTTAGTATTCTTGCCTGGGAAATCCCACAGACAGAGGAGCCTGGCGAGCTATAGTCCATGGGGTCGCAAAGAGTCAGTAACAACTTAGGGACTAAACGACAACAATGTATATGTATAACTGGTTCACTAACACAGCTAACTAACATACTAACACAACATTGTAAATCAACTATATTCTAATAAAAATTTAAATAATAAAGTATACAAGTGGAAAAAAAAAGTCAATTCCAAAAAGGAGGCTTTTCTGGTTTCTACTTCTAAGGAAAGTGATTATTTACAAAGAGCACCACTGAGTGGTATTTTCACTACTGCAAGGAGATACAAAACATTTTACTCTGGTTAGATTTGAATGATCAACTTTAAAATCAACTCCTACTCTAAGCAAAATCTGGTTGAAACTACCCTGTTCTAGAGGGATAAAATGCTTGCCTTATACACTTCCAACCTTTAATTATAAGCAATTGAAACAAAATTACCTTAGCTATTATTCTACATGACAAAATTAAAACTTCTGCTAGCTTGAATACTAGTTTCCTTTAAAGTGACTGTCAACCATTAAGGAGTATGTCAAAATAGTAGTTGTCTTGTGTCTTGCTCCATGACAAACTTTTCTAAGTGCTGTGGAGAACAACAGTTTACAGAAATTGTTGTAAACAGAGTTTATCAGTTTCTAACTTTATTTTTAAAATGAATAATTAACTCTGCTGACTTTCAATGAAAAGCAACTCTGATTAACATAAGGATTTTCTTCCAAAGGGATTTATTGGACACTCACTAGTCCACATTCAAATGATAAACACAAGTTCTATTTCAATTTTCTTCCTTTTCCTTTTCTGTATCTAAAGAAGATTCTTTTAGTCAAGTCTTATTTGTCTGTCATTTACACAGACTTACCCTAGTAAGAATGAGACTTTTGGAAACCTTGGAAGAATGAAGTAACCCCAATGTGATCTTCAACTTCTCAAAGAGATCTCTCATTTCACCACGGCGGCGACGTTCATTGGCAGTGTGTGTCCGGCGATAATACGCAAAAGCTTCTGCTTCTTTCTGTAGTTTTTCACTCCAATAATCAGGTTTTAGCTTTAGAGGAACTTGTGCAGCCTATCCAAACAAAAGATTGCCTCCTAAGTATCTTTCACATCTATCCACTTTTCACCACACCAATGGCACTGTTCTACATCAGACACCAACCATCTTCTGCCTAGAGTACCTTAATAGCCTCTTACTACTAGTTGGTCCTCTTACTACTAGTCTTTCCTTTCTCCAAATCAACAGTGTAAATTCTAAAACATGCTAATGTGATAGCACTTCTCAGCTCAAATATCAGCAGTTTTCAAATGAGGGATTGAGAAAAAAGCTTTGTGTATAATTTATTATTGAGAGCTGTTTTTATGACACAAATTACATGAAAAACTTGATTAGTGGAAAACAAGTTTAAAAAAAATTTTTTTAATACTATAAGACCCTTTACAATTTGGGAAAAGATCAACTGCCACTCTTCCTAAATCACTGTTGTCTCCAACCATTCCAAAGTGCTGTAAATTTCCTAAGCACTCTATAATCCCACAGCTCCCTGTCATTACACAGGTTGTTGCCTACACCAATCCCTTTCCACCCTCCTTTATGACTTAACAATTAAATGCAAACCTTCGCATTTTTCAGGAAAGTCTTCCTCAACTCTCAGGATGCCTTAGGCCTCCTTTCTCTCTTATTTACTCTAATTCTATTTTTAAATCATTTAAAGAAGTAGTAGATGCATACCAGGTTTAAAATATAAAAATGTAAAGAGCTTATAATGAAAAGCAACTGTACCTTGCACCTATACCTGGATCCTCAGAAACAACCACTTTTATTCTTTGAGTTGCGTTTTCTACTTAAGTCTATATCCTAAGTTAAAAACAGTATTTTTAACTATTTACTTCCTGCTATGCAGAAAAGAGTCCCTAGAATCCCTTGGACTGCAAGGAGATCCAACCAGTCCATTATAAAGGAGATCAGTCCTGGGTGTTCTTTGGAAGGAATGATGCTAAAGCTGAAACTCCAGTACTTTGGCCACCTCATGTGAAGAGTTGACTCACTGGAAAAGACTTTTGATGCTGGGAGGGATTGGGGGCAGGAGGAGAAGGGGACAACAGAGGATGAGATGGCTGGATGGCATCACTGACTCGATGGATGTTGAGTTTGAGTGAACTCCGGAAGTTGGTGATGGACAGGGAGGCCTGGCGTGCTGCAATTCATGGGGTCGCAAAGAGTCGGACACGACTGAGCAACTGATCTGATCTGATACAGAAAAGAATTCAGTTCACCACTCTCTTTATCTCACCATCCCATCTTCCTAATACAGATAAATCATTTCGTTCTTCTACTGATCCCTTTATAACTAGAATATAATTCTATCTCCATTTCTCATTTCATCCACAATAGACAGTGTCTCTGTAAAACCAGAGTATCAGTACTCATATCCTTTATTTCTTCTTCCCTCTTTTACCTCCCAATCTGTAATTTGTACTTACACATTTTTCAAAATCGAAATTAATTCTTCTGCAGTGTTAAGTAAGGATAAAGAGAAAATCCTGCTTAATCAAGGTACCATGACATCCTACACAATATATTAAGAAAATCAAAGATAATTTATAATCTCATTGCTCCCTGAATTGCTAGCCATTATTTCAGATAACAAGTAATTTTTTAGGTCATTGGAAAAATCAGGAGTCTAGATAAGAAAGAATGCTAGCCTACTTCACATCACATCATTACATTATACAATTAGTTTCCAAATAAGCAAATCAAGTTTCACAAATTCCATGCCCATTTTAATTCCTCTAAATTATTCTATCAACTAGGTGGGGTTGGGGGGAGAATTAGGGGAAAAAAACAGTAGTAGTGTAATTTCATTAAGGGGGGGAAAAGCTGATTATATTAATTCATTAGTAAAAACAGCCCTAAAATAAGTCATAATTAACAAACCTAACGTTGTTTTACCTGTAAGGACAAATGTTATCAATTTTATTAAATGGGCAATTATCATTAAATATACGGTAAATACCTTTCGACTCCTTTCAGTAGCTTTCTCATCTGCAGAGACAGGCATACGGCACCTAAATAAAGACAGTATTTTCCAAAGTCTTACTGAAATTCAATAATCAAAGACCTATTTCAAACCATCCCTAATTGCCTAAACTGTGACTGGCTTCTTTTCCCATATTCCCATTTGTACAATATGATTTATTCAACAATATCCTTTTTTCTCAAAATTCTCCCAAAAAAACCCTAAAAGTGCAAATTACATTTTTCAATTGTGAAGTATTTCAAAAAAAAACTATACAAACAAAAATATATAATCAACATCCAGGTATCTGTCATTCAGCCTAAGAAATAAAATATCCGCCTTCGGTCCTTATATAGTTTTACTAGGAATGTACTGATTCATCTGTAGAAAGAAAATATTGCATCATTTTAAACATATGTAATGTGTATCTTTCTTCAACTGATTTGTTTAACATTACCTATGAGATATGTTAATACTTGTAGTTTGATCATTTTAACTGCTATATAGTATTCCAGTGTAACTTCTCTAAATTTTATTTTTTTAGTATGTTACTAATTATTTACGTAGCATCCAAATTTTCACAATGGCAAATGCTGGAATGGACAATCCCACACATGACCCCTTGTACACGTGCGTGAACCCTTCTAGAATCTATATCTAGGAGCGGAACTGATGGATAGAAGAAATACACGCGCATCTTCAACTGTAGTCACATCACACTGCTCCCCAAAGAGGTAATAACTCATACCCCCACCCGACCTGTAGTATGTTCCCACTGTTCCACAATTAGACAATAATATTTCAGAAATCTCAATTTATGCCAAACTTCTGGGTATAAATTCATAAAAGTCATTGTGGTTTAATCTTTATTTCCCTTAATTACTTGTGAGGGGGGAACAAATTTGTGTATGTTTATTGGCAATCCAGGCTTCCTCTTCTGTGAATTGCCCACGATATCCATTACTTACTTTTCTACTGGATCATACTTTTGTTTCCTTTCTCTTTAAAATTTTGTTAATCTTATTTATTTTTGGCTGTGCTGGGTCTTCATTGCTGCCCAGGCTTTTCTCTAGTTGCAGTGAGCAGGGCTACTCTAGGCGTGTGGTTTGCAGGCTTCTCACTGCAGCGGCTTCTCTTGTTGTGGAACACAGGCTCTGGGGCATGGGCTCCAATACTTGCAGTACATGGGCTCAGCAGTTGTACCTCCTGCACTCTAGAGCACAGGCTTGACAGCAGTGGCCCATGGGCTTAGTTGCTCCGAGGCATGTGGGATCTTCCTGGATTAGGAATCAAACCGATGTTGCCGGCACTGGCAGGCAGATTTTTTACCAGCAGGGAAGCCCATGGGTCACCGTTTTCTTACTGACTTTTAAGAATTATTTTATATCCTTGGTACTAATCTTCTAACACATATTGCAAATATTTTCCTTACGGTCTGAAATCGCCTTTTTACTGACAGAAATTTTTAACAATCTGTTCCTTTACAGTTTGTGCTCTTTAACTGTTGATTATTCCTGGCCCTTTATTATTCCAGTCCATAAAGATGGAATCTGTTTATTGAAATCTTCGTTTTTTCATTTTTTCAATGTCTTTCAATAACATTTTATAAAAGTCTTGCACAACTTCTATCAAAAATCCCAAACAGCTTTTTTGTATTTTTAATTTTTTTTTGTTTATTGCTATTGTTTTAGAACTCAATTTTAGTATACTGAACTTACATCATGCAATATTACCGAATTTAAGTCTAATTTAAGAGATTTAAACTCTTTCAATCATAACCAACAGGCAACTGAGGTGTTTTGTGTGTGCTTAGTCATGTTCAGCTCTTTGCAACCCCACGAGCTGTGGCCTGCCAGGCTCCTCTAGCCATGGTTTTCTCCAGGCAAGAATATTGGAGTGGGGTACAATTTCTTACTCCAGGGGATCTTTCCACCCCAGGGACTAAACCTGTGTTGCTTGCATTGGCAGGCAGGTTCTTTACCACTAGCACTAACTGGGAAGTCCAGGTAATTGAAGGACCCTTCAAATAGCCCTGGAGTGAAGAAAAATAGCACCATATCCCTACCTTAGACTTTCTCACTAGGAAGGAAGAATTACTGTTTCTCAACTCATTGCTACTTTAGGTAGCTGATGATATTAATAGCTTAAAAAGCACAATGTCTGGCACAAAATAACTCTTACCTTCTTTCCCTCATACCCCAATTCCTAATCAATGTAAGGTTTACTAAAGCATAACATTTTTTTCCTAAGTCATCTTATCATTCTCTGTGTTTTCATCTCATCAGCTGAACAGGCAGAAAATTTTTTCTAACTGTACCTCACCCATTCAACTAGCAAAGTAACCGAATTTAGAATTTACAACCATATCTTTAAAAAATAAAGAACTTTATTGAGTAGTCCACTGTGTCAGTTATGCTAGTTATTTCATATATTATCTGACTTAATGCCTTAAAAAAGGGCATTTTCCTCATTTCATAGGTAAAGAATCTAAGAGTCAGAGAGATTACACACTTGCCCAAGGTTAAATAGCTACAAATTAGCAAAACTAGTATTTTAATGCCAATGTATCCGGCTCGGAAAGCATGTTATTCACATTTATATACTGTTTCCTAGCAATAACAAGGAAGTTAATTACCTCTGAATTTCAGCTCCTTTCCTCATCTACTAATAATATGAAAAAAAGCTAGAGAAATAAAGGAACTATGTCAGTTACCCAGAACTCTTGACTAGAACATTCAGTTTTGCTTATGGTCACAATACAACAACAAGAAATAACAATCCAAAGAAAAACAAGACTTACGGCTGTTTCAAAATCTCTGTATGGACAGCTGTGCTCTTCATGTGGGTGACATTAATTTCCTCTGGGAGCTCTTCTACAGTCTCAATGTCCACTTGTTCTTCATCATCCTCAATATATTCTATACAGTTATTCTGAAATACAGCAGTCCAACAGTAAATAAAGCATTGGGAAGCAAGCACACCTAAATTTTTCAACTGAATGTTTCCCTTATAAAGCCAACCAGTGCCAAACCTTGATCTTAAACCATGAGTACTGATAACCCTAAACCTGTTAATCTTAAAATGGAATTAAGTCATAAAGACAGCATATGCTTAGGGCTAACAACCAAGAACTACATTATAAATCACAGATATACTGAGTTGGCCAAAAAGTTCGTTCACATTTCTCCCCAAGATGGTATAGAAAAACCTGAACAAACTTTTTTACAACCCAACAAAGATTAGACTAAAGAGACAGTCTCCAAAGGGCTGTGCTGATGCTTCAATATTACTGCAAGTGGACAAATTCAAGTATAGATATATTAATGCTGCATAAATCTAAAGATTAAATAGCAATCAAATAAAACGTGGTGAGGGAGAAAGTAGAAAGCAGAAAAACTCAAGTGCTAGTGTAACCTCATGGTTAACCTCGTATTAAACACCCACAAAAACACATTCAAGGCAGATATGCAAACAGAATATAGCCCAGACAATCTTCTAAGTATCTCAATCCCACAGAATGAGAGCTTTTGAAGAATTTCAGATACCAAAAGAAGCCCAGGCTTGGTGTACTGCTTATTATACCAAAAGATGAGTCAATCGGTAAGCATTTATTGAGCACCTACCAAAGAAACTCGCAACAGAGGACTATAAGAGGGGCTTCTCAGGTAGCACTAGAGGTAAAAGAGCTCATCTGCCAATGCAGGAGATGTAAGAGATATGGGTTCGATCCCTGAGTTGGGAAGATCATCTGGAGGAGGGGACAGCAATCCACTCCAGGATTCTTGCCTGGAAAATCCCAAGGACAGAGGAGCCTGGTGGGCTACAGTCCATAGGGCCTAAGAATCAGACACAACTGAAGTAACTTAGCATGCATATAAACTATATGGATTATGGGCAATGCAGACAGAATTTCGAAGTCCACCTTTAAAAATAGTGTTTATTATTCCAGAAACTAAACAGAGAATGTCATCTATAACTGTACTGTACCAAAGAAGCACAACTCAAAATGAAGCATCCCTATCACTTTATTAGCTCTATTTTAATCTCACCAGAAAAATTACTTACTCCCAAATTACAGGCTCCCTATGGCTAACCAACATAAATGACTCAAGTCATCATTTATGATCCCCAATTTAATCATCATCTAAATATTGTATATTAATCAATGCATATTAACTTTGGGAATCTGAACCAACAAAACCCCAAAAGTTTGAATACTAATGTAGGCAGATGCTTTATAATATTTAAACTGAAGAATACGTAATTACATGGCTTTAACTGGAGGCTTTGTAAATACTATCCAACTTAATCAGGGAAGATTTAAATTAAAAAGGTTACTCACAACTTTCCTTACACTATTCCAATATAATGCTTAATACAGGCATAAAGTTATCATAGATGTCAATCATATACATAAATACAATGTATAATTTAAATTTGAATGCCCTTACTTTAAAATGGCCAGTGTACCTGTCAGATTTTCTATTTGGAAGTTCAAGCAATGCCACTCTGTATGACTATGACATTCTAAAGGTTCCATTAAGTCAGTTCTACTGATAGCAATAGTTTTCACTGATTTTTTTTTGTTTGTTTGTTTTCACTGACTTTAAAGCAGGACTGTTTTTGACTTGTGGTTGCCTATGGGGAGGAGGGTTGAGTAAGGGATGGACTGGATGCAAACTTATATATAGAATGGATAAACAACAAAATCCTACTCTATGGCACATGGAAGTATATTCAATAAGCCATAATAGAAAAAAAATTTAATTAAACTAAAGCTGGACTGATGCTTATCTAGGCTGACTTATAATGAATGAGACTGCAAAAAGTGCAACAAGATTGGCAATCTAACTCCTAAACTACCTACAATGTAAGTCCTCAAAAAGGATGAGGTTATAGATAGAATGCAAGGCAAATGCATTAACCATCTCATTTACAAATGAGACAGGTGAGGTTCAGAAATAATGACACAAAAATATTTTAATACATACACATTTTAGAGCTTTACAATATAAACCTTTTTACTATATTTTAACTGCCTAAGACAGTTAGGCATTAACAGAAGAGGACCAGGTAACACAAAGAACAAATCTCAAAAGGAGTGAAATTCTAAAACTGCCATGCAAGACAATCATTGCAAAGGGCCATATTATCTCAGTTTCAAGACACCCCACAGGCAGATGGCTATAACCTCCTTCTGTTTTACATCAGGGGAGGGGCCAGCACACCAGAGCACCCCCATCTGTTTCTGTAACTGAGGTTTTTACTGGAACACAGCCACGCTCATTCACTTAGTACTGTTTATGGCTGCTTTCCCTCTACAGCAGCAAGTGAGTAGCTGCAAAAGCAAGTCATCTAGCCTGCAAAGTCTAAAATATCTACAAACTGGCTCTTTATAAAAAAGTATGCCCAACTCCTGCCCTACATCATGCTGATGCTCAATTACTTAGCTCAGCAAACACAACTCTACACAGAAGTCTATAAAAATGGCTTCGGCAAAATAAAAAAATAAAAATAAATTATAAAGGTCAAATTACAAAGGAAGATGACCAGGGGTTAGAATATAAATTCTAGACACTAATTATTTTAATTTTAGGAGATGGTTAGAAAGCAACTTTAGGCAGGGTGATAATAAAATATTAAATGATGTTTTTCATTTCTCTCCAAAACAAAAAACATCTCTACAAATGCTGATAAGACAAATTATCTTTGAGTTCTAAGGCCACCCATTCCCTGTTTCTTATATCTACCAGATAAGCTACAATAACTTTGCATAAAAAATGTGAAAAAAAAAAAAAAACACCTGAGATCAAATGGGAGTAGTGATTTTAGGACTTAAAAAAAAACAACCCTAATTTGATAGGGACTCTCAAAGCATCTATTCCCCCAAGGCTTAAACCAGCCTTCCTGTATAATATCNAAAAAATGTGAAAAAAAAAAAAAAACACCTGAGATCAAATGGGAGTAGTGATTTTAGGACTTAAAAAAAAACAACCCTAATTTGATAGGGACTCTCAAAGCATCTATTCCCCCAAGGCTTAAACCAGCCTTCCTGTATAATATCAGAGAAGTCTCAAAACACAATATAAGCTCAATAAATGTTACCTGACTGACAGCCTAAAAACTACAGTCATTTAATCATGATTTAAACCTGGGCATCCAATTGAATGTATCAGGTCTTAGTTATCTTCTGGAAAAGCTATTGTCTCTAATGAATCATTTAAATTCTTGAGGTTTCAGTCACAACAAAAATGGGCTCACCACCTTTTCTATATCATCAACCTCCTCACTCTGGTAGTCAGAAACAACATCCACAATCTCATCAATTGAATCATCGGTTTTCTCATTCTCATCTTCTTCGTCATCCTCTTCCAACTCCAAAACAGTGAAGTCAGTACTGCTGCTCCCACCCATCTTCTCTTGCTTTGGTTTTATCTGTTCTCCTGAGAGCAGTAAGTGACCGTGAAAATGTCCGTCCCTTCTGCTCCCTTTGGCAGCTCTCCTAGGGACAATGGAGAAGGTTGTAGGACTAGAAATCCTACTCCAAGAATCACATTCAGTTTTTAAAATTCTGGCATTCTCGGTAGTTCCACTTTTTCCAAGTAAATCAGAGATACTGTGTTCTTGTTGAAACACATCTGAATTTTCCTTACAAGTTTTTGTTTCTTTAATTAATTGCTCATTTGTCTCATTCTTGCCTTCTTGTGAAGTTCTAACATATTTCTGGGCCGAAGGGCCCTTTAAGTGTTTTCTCCACCTCTCCTTAATGCTGTCCTTCTCCAGAGACTCTCCACAGTCCTTCTCCTTGGCCTCTGGCTTTGGATTAGATTGCTGCTCCACAACTCTACTGCCTGAAAATTCAACTTTGCTTTCTTCTTTAGAGATAATTGGAAATTCATTTGATTTTTCCTCTGGATTGTCTAAGCCTTTCTGCTGTTCCACTTTCACATCACCAAGTTTTTTAAGTTGCACATTATTCACACTTTGGACTGTCATGTTACTGGCTCTTCCAGAAATGGTCTTAACTTCTAGAACAGTCAGTTTTTCTTTGGAACTGTTACGGTTCCTAATCCCATATTCTTCCTCAACATCTTTATAGTCTTCACCTGTGTGTGAGCCAGTGCTATAGACATGCTCAGAAGGTTTAACAGCTGAAGGCCCTTCTTCTATAACGGATTCTTCATCTAAATGATCACCCCTATCTTCCAAGGAATCATTCAGAGTTTCTTCTGAGACAGCAGCTCCTGAGTTTTGTTTTATTATCATATTAGTCTCAGGCTCTACAGCTTCTCCTCCTGACTGTAGAACCTTCTTAGTTTCTTGCTCTCTTTTTAAAAAGCTTGTTTCATCTTTCTGGTCTGCATTCTGAGATTCTCTTTTCATCTGAAGTGAAGCAACATGTTGAAGAATGGAGTTGGGAACAGGCTTTTGTCCTGGGAGCTGCAACAAGGCAAAACTACCAGACTGGAGAGGAATAAGACTGGCTGTACCAACAGGCTGCCCTCCTGAACTATAGGTTATTTTGGTTTCAGAGGCTGTTTTACTTGTGAAACTTTGTGGTTCAGGAGGGGAAATCCTCAGAGTCAATGTACCAGACTGAGATACAAAATTAGGTCCAGAAGAAAGCAATGATGGTGCCTGAGTGATAACATTCATTGCTGGAGAAGACCCAACAGCCTGAATTACAGGATTCACAACAGAGAAAGCAGAGGGTGAAGCTGAAGAAGGTGGAGTCTCTGACGGTTTGGAAGGAGTGGGTAAACGGATTCCCATCACAGACCCTGGTGAGGAAAAAAAAAAAAGCATTTTAAATCACCACTGCCCACATCAAAGACTTTCAAAGTACATATTTTTTTTCTAACAGGTGATTGATTTCAAGAGACTTGTAAGACTCATCCTGGTATATAAACATACCATATGACCAAATGATTCAAGAAAAGAAAAACTTATCAAAAATATCTCTAACTTCATACCTGGGTTCCGAAACATGACAGGTTGTAAGTTGGGCTGGTTATTAGATCCTCGAAGCTGATGCAAAGGGAGAAGCTGAACAATCTGCCCATTAGGGTGCCTGAATAGGTTCATTCCACTTGGACTCCTAACAGGCTGTAAGACCATCCGATGTCCCTGAAGTTGTGTGTTTGGGACAGGTCTAAGAGTAGGAGAACCCTGCTGCACTGGAATCAACAATAATCGAGGTCCAGCACGTTTCACTGTGTTAGGAGAGACCTGTGGAGGAGCCACTGGAATCTGAGGGGCATTTTCTGAAAAATAGGAAATGGAAACATAGTATCAGAATTTCCCTTTAATACTTGGGAAAAAATAATTATGACAAAGAATCTAACCATGCTACAAATAAGTATAAGTTTAAATTACAGAGTTAGCAAAATTCTGTATGTCCATGATATACGACTTATAGAACTTATGGCTGAAAATAATTTACTTATTTAAACTTAAGTATTAACCAGACTTTACAGGGCCTTACATTTAAACTGGTAAAAAAAGAAAGTATCAACTGTCAAGAGGTACATTTAAAGAGATAATACTTCTGCCTAAAGAAAGAAGATGGGCACGCCTCTAAACCTGGATTCTCATTAAAGTTCAAGTAAATTTTCTGTTCAACAGAAGACTTCTTGGCCTTTAAAGTTCATTGATGAATAAGCAAAGCATACAGATTTGTGAAAATTATTTTTCAGAAGAAAAAAAACACATATCCTCCCAAAATAGAATGAAATTAAGAGATATCAAAGAAGCGGGGAAATAAAGCCTGGTTAGGAAGAGGAAAAACATAGTTTTGAAACAAGGTAGACATTTACTGCAGAAGATGTGAATTAAAAGAGATCTCGAAACATTAACAGTACTGAAAGATGCGCTTCAATGTCTAAGGAAACACCAAGGATACGGGGTCATAGGAATAAAGAAGTAGGAATAAAAATAATAGTAAGCATAAATGAAAGTGATCTAATATTACCATTCAAATTACTGAATTTCCTGAACATTATTATTTTCAATTATTCTTTTTTGACATTTTTAAATAAAAATTTTCACGTTTGTCACTAAACAGAAATATTAACAAGCCAAACAAAACAAAGATTTTAATATGTAATATGCACTCTGCCCAAAAAAAGTATCAAATTTCTAAAAGAAAGTGATGCTCCTTAACATTTACATGACAAATTACTATAGAAGATCCATGATTATTTTTGAAAAAATAACACAAGACCAAACTGATTTAAAAAAAAAAGTGTGCAACTTTTTAAACAAAAAAATCGTCTATCTTATGTGATTAAGAAACATGTTAAATTAAAACACTACTTCCTGAAAACTTCTATTCAAATTGAGTTTTACAGAATGATTCAAAACCAAATTACTCCCAAAGCAGCCTTTAATATAAACATTAAATAAGTGATTATTTATTGCACTGGGTGAGAGGGGAAGAAGGGAAAGACAAAAGGATTAAAAGTCAAATGAAAAAGTCAGAGGTCTAAATCCCCGAGTTGGGATCCACTTTATGAAACTATAACAAAATCACATACTTCCTTAGAATTTGGCAGCGATGTGAGTCAGCTCCATTTATAGAAGAGCAGATAAGAAAATATACAACTAGTATTTCCTCAAGTAGTATTACATAAGATACTTTTAGGTGGTATGTCATAGAGAATAACACCATATTATACTGTCAGAATTTTAATCTTTTGATTAAATACAGAAGAAATTATGTCTCTGATATTGTATCTTTAATATTAAAATTTAAAAAAAGACTATGCCAGCATTTTCTAACTTCCTTCATTAACAGAGAACAAGTCACATGTTAAAAACACAGGAGCTGACTAGTAATTGCTACTTTTTATTACTATTGGTTCAGTTTATTTATTTAAGAGACTATCCTCCATTCTGGCAAGTATAATGTTGGTTTCCAGTTACAGTAATACTGCTCCTTTTAAAAGTATACTTAAGTGAACAATTGACTTGATTTAAATAAAAATAATAAATCAATTCTATGAGAATACAAATGGGAATCAGAGCAAAATACCTGAACTTATGTTCTGAGTGACTGAAACCTGAGAGAAAATGAACTATAAAAGGTAAACAACTTCACAGTTTCATTACATAATTAATAATGTAAAGAAAGGTATACATGATTTAGAAGACGTGACCAGTTAAAATATGATAAGATGTGAACTGTGAGTTTCAAAGGAAATCAAAAAGGCTTCATCAAACACAATCTTACTTTTGAAATATTATTAGCCATTTTTTGGTATGTGTGTTGACAGGAAGTAGCAAAAGACAACAAAATTGACAGTGTCATCCACTTTTCCTTTCAACAGCACTTCAATTTATAAATCCCTTCTTTCCTAAAATATCTACAGGGATTTAAACCATGCTCCTGAAGACAAAAATATTTAGTAGGAAAACTATCAATAACCAAGACAGAACTGTTGTCAGTTATTTTATTCCCCCTTATATCCTGTAGGGGCTTCCCTGGTGGCTCAGGTGGTAAAGAATCTACCTGCAATGCAGGAGACCTGGCTTCAATTCCTGGGTCAGGAATATCCTCTGGACAAGAGGATGGCAACACACTCTAGTACCCTTGCCTGGAGAAGTCCATGGACAGAGGAGTCTCATCAGCTATAGTCCGTAGGGTCACAAAGAGTTGGCCACAACTAAGCAACTAACACACACACTAAATCCTGCAAAACCTCATCTCTCACACTCCTTTCCATACTAATTCTTCTCTGAGTCTACTAAGGTAACAACTTACTTTAGCTGGTTGAATTAGGATATGCTGCTGCTGCTGCTAAGTCACTTCAGTCGTGTCCGACTCTGTGTGACCCCATAGATGGCAGCCCACCAGGCTCCCCCATCCCTGGGATTCTCCAGGCAAGAATACTGGAGTGGGTTGCCATTTCCTTCTCCAATGCATGAAAGAGAAAAGTGANTGCTGCTGCTGCTAAGTCACTTCAGTCGTGTCCGACTCTGTGTGACCCCATAGATGGCAGCCCACCAGGCTCCCCCATCCCTGGGATTCTCCAGGCAAGAATACTGGAGTGGGTTGCCATTTCCTTCTCCAATGCATGAAAGAGAAAAGTGAAAGTGAAGTCGCTCAGTCTGTCCGACTGTTAGCGACCCCATGGACTGCAGCCCACCAGGCTACTCCGTCCATTGGATTTTCCAGGCAAGAGTACTGGGGTGGGGTGCCATTGCCTTCCTCGGAATTAGGATATAAAAGTGACCAAAGTGTGAACTATTTCTATTTCAAATTCACTTAAACTAAGCCAACAAGAGAAAAAATTTAACTAAAAAGTTGACATTTTTATATCAAGAGTCCTAAACAAAGAAATATGCTTTCCCATTTCAATCAGTTTATGTATAATAATTAAGAGAATGTCAATAGTATATAGGAGTTGGGCTGATTCACAAATGATTTTTACTAGGCAAGAGGACCTAGAATTTTAATTTTAAGCAGGAAGAGAAAAGGCCCTCAGCTTGGCTGCAACATAAGCAGAAGCCCTCTGATCTGTCCTTTTTAAATAGAAAGCAGCAGCCCTCCCACTCCCCAAACTGGGCACACCTACATTTGGTTCCCCCAGAGATGTGAACCCCTAGCTTGCAACACACGAAAGCTGCTGCACTTCCTCCTGCACCCACTTTAATGGCTGCTCTACTGGCTCAGAGTTCCACTCCCATATGTAGCATTTCCATTCTAATGCTTCTGAATATTTTTAATTTCCTGAGAAAATCTCTAGCCCCACTAAACCATCTGTTAAGGCTGTTTATCTCAAAGGTTAACAGCTTTTATTAGTATTCTGGGGCTTCCCTGGTGGCTCAGACTGTAAAGAATCTGCCTGCAATGCAGGAGACCTGGGTTCAATACCTGGGTTGGGAAGATCCTCTGGAGGAGGAAACAGCTACTCACTTCAGTATTCTTGCCTAGAGAATTCCATGGACAGAGGAACCTGGCAGGCTAGAGTCCATGGGGTTGCAAAGAGTCAGACATGACAGTGACTTTCACTCACTCAATGGTTACAAAATTGCACAAATGTTCACTGACTGTCCTAACCCTGTATTTACCATGAGGTCCGTTATTTTTAGTGTTCAGTTTTGCAGAATGTAAAGGTTTTTTTTTTTCTGTTTTTAGCAGAAACACTTGATATATACCTGTAATTCTATCAGAACCACAACATTATATAACCAGCTATAAAATAAACCAGCTTGTAACATCTAGGGCTTACCTGGTCTCTGGCTCACTGGTGGACTCCCATCAATTCCCGAGAGTATAATGGGAACAGAGCTCAGAGATGAAGTTGGTGTGGTCACCATGGAAGAAGATGCAGCTGTGGTCACCACGACTATGGAGGTGGAGGCAGTGGAAGCAACAGGAAGAGTTATGGTTGGAGGAGATGCTACCAAAGACTTAGGAAAAGCAACTGAAGCCACAGGGGTAGTTATCCCAGTCGTTTTGATAAGGTTCAAAGTGGCTGTAGACTGGGTAGGTGTTACAAGGGTGCTGGTATTAGTTTCAGAGACCTCAACAACCCCTGCAGTGGTGGCACCAGAAGAATAAGTAGTTTCTTTAGTTCCCACGTCAGATAGAGCAGTCGTAGGTGTCACAGCAGGAACATTTTCTAAAAACACTTGAGGGGTGGTAGTAGTGACAGCAGCAGTCACAGAGCTGCACACCTGAACTGGCTCAGAAGAAACCACAGGTGTGACGACCATTATTGGAGAAGGTCTGATACTGAACTTCTGTGGCCCTGTTAGGGGTTGGGGTGTGCTAACTCCAGGGATCTTCTGCTGCAGGGCTCCAACTTTACTCATCACAAACTGTGTGAACACACCACCAGGAGAGGGTCGAGCCGCTGCAAATAAAAATTTGCAGGTCAAAAATCTTCAGTTCTCATATTTCATCCTTGTAGTGATTGTGTTTATCAACATTTATTGTGCACCACTGGGTCAATTTCTTACAGGTACTACCTACCTGTAATTTCCACTCACAGAAGTCAAACATACCTGTCCACCCAAACCTAACTTTCAAAATTCTAACAACTAAAGGGAATAAAATTAGATGTTCCTTCTGAAATTCCTTTGGTTATGCAATACAGTCAAACTGCCAGAACACTAAAAAGACTGTACAGCACAGCAGCACACAACTTCACCTAAAACCGAGGAAGGAAGTAAGGAAACTGTATTCCTAATTCTAATTTTTTAAAACTTGTTTGCACCACTTCCTTCTCTAACAGCACCTCTACCTCTTTATTGCTGTCCTTTTACAAAATAGTAAAGTTTTGCATTTTAGAAATATGCAAAAAGACATTTCAGAAGAGGGCAGGATAAGATGATTTTTTTTTTAATCACCAGTTAAAGCTACCTTTTTAACAAGAGGTAGAAAGAGTTCTTTTTAAGGCAATGCCTATACTCCATCTTCACACAACTCCAGCATTTAGCCAGAGATTTCAATTTCCTATTAAGAGGAATAAAAACACAGCAAATGACATTTTTACTTAACATTTCTAAACAGATGTGAAAAAACAAAAAGAGGAATCCAATAAAATGAACTGTATATACTATCAATTCTAAAACACAAATGATTTAAAGGAGGCAATTTATTATAGACTCTTAACACTAAGATATTAAATAAATTGGGTTTTTACTCACAGAATAGGGATAAATATAATAATACAATGTTCCCAGAATTGTTTTACAAGAGCTTACTACTCTAAGTCTATACTAACTCAATGCATTTTGATTTTGCTAGCTCCTTGGTTTCATAAATTCAGGGAACATACATACGATTGGTTACCAAAAACACCAGTCCTCATAGGAGAAATAGTAAATTAGGGGAAGTACTTAGGAATATGTATTCCCTTCTGCAAAACAAAACTAAAAAGCTAAGTCTTTTCTATGTTAACAAAACCAGTCCAAAAGTCTGGGAAATAACTATAAAACTAACTATAATTCAATTTATTTAGTATTGTAGGTCATCAGAAGAGTTACTAAAAAAATATTTAAATTCAGGCAAGATAAACATCAAGAAAAAAAAGTACCAACTTCTATATTTCTCTAAGTTTTACCACCTCCATATCTGTATCCACTGGCCCAGCACCAAGTCACAATCCTTCCCAAAACATATGAACAGTACAACTTACCAATTGGTCTTTTTGCTGGGACAAACGCCTTCAGATTCTTCCCAGGGCGATTTGTTGTAGTGCCAAAAGATGATGCCATTTTGGAAATGGATGTTGAAGGCAACAGGGTGCGTGGTTTCCTGGATGCAGCCACCTTGGCATTGGATGCTACCTTGGAGATGACAGTACTGAGGGTTGAGAGGTCCAGGACTGAGGGTCGCAACCTGCCTGTGATATAAGCAGCTAGCCTATTGGCTGGATGCAATGCCCCCATCTGTCCCAATAGCAACTTAGCCTGCGGGTAACTCTTACCATTAACCTGAAACAAGTGGCAAAGAGAAATTCTGTAAAGATAAAATTCTCTTGCTAACTCATCTCCCTTGACAAGGGTTTCATTTTTACAAGGTTTTAAAAGTCTATTTTTCAGATTTAAAGGGAAAAAGAAATGGACTTTTCCCATTTGGTATAATCTGAGTATTTAGGAGATGAAAAAAAAAATGCTGCCATCTGATATTCTCAACTAATCTCATCTCCTTCATTTTGGAAGTTTAAAAACAGAGAATCTTACAAACTCATCATACCTGCGTTCTAGATTTGTGGAAGGTACAGTCAAATCTAAGGAATCACCAATTGTTTTACTTGTCAATAAGCAATTATGGTTGAGTTATTAATAATCATCAGCATAAAAATGAGTTAACTGTGTTCCACAGAATCTCTCTGATGAGACCAGAGGCATATTGAAGCTTTCTCACAAGGGTTCTTAATATTTAAAAAATATATGGTAGTCTGCTTTAACTTATGAGAAAGTCACTGTTACAAATACCTAAGCCACAAAGTCACCTTAGTTTTCAGTTTTCAAAAAATTCAATTTTGAAGTCAACTATCTTCATCTTTTGCACAAAACTTGGACTCAAATGCCAACTGAAATTCATTGTAATTTTTTTTAAGTTGCCACTAAATTGTCATAAGAAAGTGAATCAATGAATGAGGTTAAGATTCTTCTCTATTGCCTGAGTTGACAGACTGCCCATCTTACACAGAAGAATGGAGTTCTCTATGTCTTATTGCTAAATGACTACAGAAGAAATCTTTTTCTGTCTCTCTTTCCCATTATTTAAAGGGGTGAGGAAGTGGAGTAAGGCAGAGAAAATCCTACTCTCTAAATTAATAGATAACTGGTAAGGAGAATAGCTACACCAAGCTACTCCCTCTTCTAAGACACAAAATTATTCTGTTTCTTAGGTAAAATTATTATTTCCAGACAGATCAGTATATATTTGGCCCGAGTCTGATGCAAAGAATATGATCTTTCCATCCTAGAGTAAACTTTCCTACACAGTTTTCCAGGCTCTGTGGAGTCTGGATCAGATACTCCTGTCTTCTCCTTTGGGACTTGCTCTGAAGACTACTCGGCAGCTTTCCCAAAGCATACCTTACAGTGGCCTGACTGCTATGCAGGTTCATATTTTATGGGGGCATTCTGAGTCCCAGACAGGAGAACACAAAATTTCTATCACTGTATTTGAAGAGGGCCTAGTCTCACTAAAATATCAGTTAAGTTGCTGTTCTCAAAGCATCAATCAGTAAATGAAACAAGGAGGTAACACTCTCATTATTAAGAGTTTAAGAAATATCAACAGAAGCAGTTACATAGTAACTGCAATAGAAAGTTTTTAATTAAGTAGATCAGTTATAATGGTGGCACAGTCCTTAACCCAGAGAAGCAGGTGAGCTAGTAAAGTCAAGTAACCTTAGCAGTAATGTCAGACACAACCCCACATTTGGTACTCTGATATAAAAGTGCATTTAATGTCACTGAACAAAAGGAGAAACTCTTTTGGACCTATGACTACATTTTACCTCAGAACTTTCCTTCAAAAAGATTTTCTACATGCCAGTGTAATGTTACTGATATATCTGTCTGAAGTACTAAGTAGCAAGGATATAGATATTTGCCCTATAACAATTATTAGACTGGCAAGAACTGTATGAATCAAATAAAGATAAAATATGTAAACTGTGGCTCAATTTTTTTTTAATTTATGTATTTGAATAACATCTTCCTAAATTTAAATTTTCTCCCAAGTTTTCAAACATATATTGCTTATCTGAAAAATTAACTTCATTTTATTTTAAAGGTTATCTGCTAATAATAATCCCAAGAACTAGACTGAATCCCTTACTATTCTTGCTTGACTGTCAAAATATCACTATAGCCAAGGTAAAACAGCTTAAGGGCAACTTTCTAGGAAGACTAGAAATAAAACTATAAGCTAATACAGGGCTCTACCTTTCTGTTTGTAAATGTGCCAAAAATTCACCCTAGGTATGCATCTAACCTAGGCCTATTACAAAAAGAGATGATGATTTTGTCACCCAGTTCCCAGGGAATGCAAAGATAAATAATATAAGGCCCACAAAGGGCTGTGAAAAATCAAGGTGATACCTAAGTATTAAAAGGTGCTACATCCAGATTAAAGATAATTCTCACCTGGATAAGCCCAGATGTGCTTGAACTGGGTTTACGTTTATAGGCCACAAGCTTCCCTGCAGGAGAAAGCCCTGCATAAAAGGGCAGACCTTTGCCTCCATGTAATCTCTCCCTCACTGAATCCAGGGCATCTGTCTGCACGGGAGAGACATCATCCATTTTCCCAGGGGATAATGGACCGTCAGGAGTCTCTGATCCAGATTTCTCAGCCATATCATCTTGATCTTGACATGATGGCATAGAGATTTTCACACGAGAAGAATAAACAGGAGGATTCTTTTCACCCCGGCTCTTTCGCTGAGAAGCCAACTCAATGATGAAGCTGCCCACCTTAAGTGACTGTGGCATGTTGCTATTGATGTGCTGGGATAAGATGCTCAAAATCTTGTTCCGATCCTCCTCCCAGTTGCAGTCTGAGATGATCTCGATCAGTTTGGTGGGACCACCAGGTGACCTCTGATGCACATAGGAGGTAGAAGCTGATTCCCCTTCATTGCAAGAAGACTTCCAGCTCTTTTCTGATAAGGAATTGAAAGATATTTCTGTATTATAGCATTTTGTACTGAACTTTAAAAGATTTTCATTTTTCCTGAGTTCTCAGAAAAGTGCCAGGGGCACAGATATTCAACAGTTGTCCAGTATCCCATTCCCATGGACTTTCAGTGGTAAACTGATGCTCACAATTTGGGAGTTTTCCATGAAAAAAAGAAAAAGGTTCCAGAAAATCAGACTATAATAGTCTTCACTATTCTACTCATTCTAGGCCTATTACAAAAAGAGATGATGATTTTGTCACCCAGTTCCCAGGGAATGCAAAGATAAATAATATAAGGCCCACAAAGGGCTGTGAAAAATCAAGGTGATACCTAAGTATTAAAAGGTGCTACATCCAGATTAAAGATAATTCTCACCTGGATAAGCCCAGATGTGCTTGAACTGGGTTTACGTTTATAGGCCACAAGCTTCCCTGCAGGAGAAAGCCCTGCATAAAAGGGCAGACCTTTGCCTCCATGTAATCTCTCCCTCACTGAATCCAGGGCATCTGTCTGCACGGGAGAGACATCATCCATTTTCCCAGGGGATAATGGACCGTCAGGAGTCTCTGATCCAGATTTCTCAGCCATATCATCTTGATCTTGACATGATGGCATAGAGATTTTCACACGAGAAGAATAAACAGGAGGATTCTTTTCACCCCGGCTCTTTCGCTGAGAAGCCAACTCAATGATGAAGCTGCCCACCTTAAGTGACTGTGGCATGTTGCTATTGATGTGCTGGGATAAGATGCTCAAAATCTTGTTCCGATCCTCCTCCCAGTTGCAGTCTGAGATGATCTCGATCAGTTTGGTGGGACCACCAGGTGACCTCTGATGCACATAGGAGGTAGAAGCTGATTCCCCTTCATTGCAAGAAGACTTCCAGCTCTTTTCTGATAAGGAATTGAAAGATATTTCTGTATTATAGCATTTTGTACTGAACTTTAAAAGATTTTCATTTTTCCTGAGTTCTCAGAAAAGTGCCAGGGGCACAGATATTCAACAGTTGTCCAGTATCCCATTCCCATGGACTTTCAGTGGTAAACTGATGCTCACAATTTGGGAGTTTTCCATGAAAAAAAGAAAAAGGTTCCAGAAAATCAGACTATAATAGTCTTCACTATTCTACTCATTGGGCTCTCTTAATAAAAGTGAATCCCTCTTGAGACTGCTCTAAAAAGCCATTAACTATTACATAAGAAGGTACTATCTTGCAAACAAAGTATATAACCAGGGTTAGGCTTATTTAGTATAGTGTACTTGCTATCCATATAAGCAAAGCAAAGACACTTGCAAGATGCTTTGTAACATGTGAGGGTAGAGTCAACCCTAAAGAACAGCAAGAAAGATGATGTTTTTGTTGGGGGAAAAAACCTTGCACTCTACCTCTAGTTTCCACTGCAAATATTTCTGAACTACTTCTGTGCCTCTGGATATGATTGTTCCACTTCTACATTTCATGCAAGACCACTCACAACTCAAGTATGTTTATATTCATGGCAACACATTAACTAAATATACATTTCACTAGCTAGATTTCTATAGCAGGATCTCCCAACCAACGTACTACAGTTATCAATACATCAGGATAGCAATTCCCTCAGCCTTCAGGGTGATCATGCTAATAGGCACTCTTTCCACTTGCCTCAATGTGCTAGCAACATTATCATTTTTGTATGTTTATCATGCCATAAAAAAAGTTTAGCAGACACTACTGCTTAAATGTCTGATGTCTTCAGAAGCACCATAAAAAACAAACGGTTAATTCCCCAGACACTACCTTCATCATACTAATTCTAGCTGTAACATTTACTAGATAAATCAGTGATACTCCTTCCTTTCTCCCTCTGTATTCTCCAACTGCAGCAATTATTGAAAATCTCAGGTAAAATTTCAATAACTAATGATGTCAATATTGCTGAGGTTTGTAAAGGAGTTTTAAAAAAAATCACTGACCTCATCCTGTTTCTTACAATACAACATACCACGAATACCAACAAATTGTATTTCTTAGAACAGGTAAGTTAAACACAGCAAAAAACTGGGAAAAAAACTTAGCTATAGTGTCTATTTTTACCAAAACTAGAAACAAGGTAGGTAGACATGCTCTGGATTGGTAGCTTTGGTTCCCCCTCATTATTAGTATAGTCCATATCTATATATTAATAATTACTATCAAATGATAAGTCATAGTTTTCATTCTGACCTTGTGATTTATCAGAATCATCCTCCAGGTCACTAGTGAGTGGTTTCAAAGGCTGCTCTTCAGAAGCTGGCTCCTGACAAAGGGGAACAATACAAATACTTCAGTTGAACACATATTTAATACGAAGGGACTAGGACATATGAATTAAATCTCTCAAGGAAGCCTAAAATAATAGAAAAATCAAAGTACTCAAAGAACATCTTGACATCCACACACACAGCTGCATTAACATCACACTATATAACCATAAAAATAAGTAGTCTTGCTGTTTAACATCTGTGACAGTGACTGAGTTACCAAGAAAACAATTAACATTGCATTTTATAGTGTAATTCTAATAAAAAAGGAAAAATATTTGATGTTTAATGAAACAAGTTTTAACTATTTAGAAAATTCACCAATGCAGAAAGATCAAATCCTAATAAACCACATTATTAAAACCAAAAATGTTTAGATTTTCAAAGTTACTCCAACTTCAAAAAGAGTAATACTTTTAAAATGACCTTAAGGGAACATGTTCTAGAATAGGTATGCAGAGAAACATAAATTGATATGCACATTATATAAACCTTCTCTGCCCCTAAAGAATTACTTCATATTATACCAACAGTAATGCAAATTCTAATACTAGCAACAAGGAATTGGAAGTTAAAAAGAGAAATCTATGCAATAAGGAATTCACCTTTATACTACAGTTCTCAGGACTGGAATGACATGAGCCCTGCTGCTGAAATGATGGGGATGGTGATGGTGATGGCTGTCTCTCTTCCTCTTTTTTTCGTTCATACACTCGAACTCGGGCACAAGTCATCATACTTTCAAAGTACAAGTAGACTGGATCCTTGTCTTCTTCCCGAATCTGTAAGTTTCATACAACAAAACATTCCAAATGTTGGGGGGGAAAGTCTCCAGGATTCCAAAAGGAAAAGGATGTAATCTTTGCTTCTATTACAACACTTAAAAATTTTTAATGCAAACTTTTAAATAGTACAATTACGGTTTGTATGTGCTGACTCTTGGGGCAGTCAGAAAGGATCTGTTTCTCTTTTAAGAAAATTCAGCACACCAGAGCAGTGCTTCTCAAATTATCTACAGTGAAGGATAAATTTCTTAATTACCTGTCACACATAGACTGGTATTTTTGAAAACACAGTAAAATAAATTACTAGAAAAACAAAGATCAAGTTTTTCAGTATTAGTTTTAATAGATAAAAATTTCTCTATCAGCTTGTGGCAAAAGTTTCTAAATATCTCCTTTTGCTTTTTATACTTATTTCATCACAGACTAATAACAAACAGTTCTATATTAGCACTGTATAGAGACCATACTAAATAGCACTGTACTGCACAATCTTTCTTCAATTTAATTAAACAGAATGACTGAAATAGACTTATTAATAATCAGAACTACTTAACCTATTAACACAAGAGAAGCATCAGATCTACCCATCATCTTCACCAGGTCATGCCAACTATTTATTTTAAACCTTAAACTTTATTGTATATAAAGACAATATGCTTTAAAAAGATCACAGTGACTCTTTAAAGTTTCTTCCTAATGCTTTTCTAGCAGTGCATACTGTATCTCAATTACTCAATATTCTATACTACAGGAGTAAGAGAACCTTTAGAAGACTTTGGCCAAGTCATTTTTTTTAAAAGCCGATTTGACCTCCTGAAGACAGATTTAGCTATCTTTAAGAATTGTAATAATTCTGCACAGGTCCAAGTACAGCTTTTCTTCAATAGTAAATACTACAGGATACTACATGATCCTCAGTTGGTTGAGTCCACACATGCAGAACCACAGGCACAAAAAGCTAACTGTAACATTACACGTCGGGGAGGGCAATGGCACCCCACCCCAGTACTCTTGCCTGGAAAATCCAATGGACCGAGTAGCCTGGTGGGCTGCAGTCCATGGGGTCGCTAACAGTTGGACAGACTGAGCGACTTCTCTGTCACTTTTCTCTTTTATGCATTGGAGAAGGAAATGGCAACCCACTCCAGTATTCTTGCCTGGAGAATCCCAGGGATGGGGCAGCCTGGTGGGCTGCCGTCTATGGGGTCACACAGAGTCGGACACGACTGAAGTGACTTAGCAGCGGCAGCAGCAACATTACACGTGGACTTTTGACTGCACAAAGGGTCTACATTCCAAACCCTTAACCTTGACCTGTTGTTCAAGGGTCAATCATATTACTATTCACTCTACTTTTATGACATTTTAAAAATTATTTTTTATTGAAGGCTATTGCTTTACAGAATTTTGCTGTTTTCGGTCAACTTTTATGACACTTTTTAAATGCCATCAATTAAACTAACTCAGAAAGGGAGATGACTTGCAGACATTCTACCTGAAAGCACCATGATTCACAAAATACAAACCAAAAATCTGGTTGAAACCCATTACCTTTACAAATGATTTTTTAAGTTTCAATAAAAGATGTATAACTCCAAGCTTACCACAGGATTGGGTTTGGGAGTATATGCCCTCGCAGGTTTAATTCCTGTGAGTAGTTTGCCCTTCACAGTAGTAGATAAAACTTCTGGCTGAGGCAACAACAATGGTTTCATAGGCTCAATGACAGAAGGCGTTGGGATATACACTGGTTCTGGATCTACTTCACCTTCTACTTTCACCCACAGTGGGTAATGTCGAACAGGCTGTTCAGGTTCTGTTTCACAGATAGCTTAACAAAAGGAAGGGTAAGACAAAAGTTAACTGAGGCATTGTCAAAATATTCTCCCTCATAAAAAGCATTAAATCATTAAAATAATCAAACAGATAGATACCCCCTAAGAAACCTTTAGTTGGCCCTCATGAACCTTAATTATTTATTAACCAAGTATTTGTTGAATATCTATTATAAATCAGACATTGTTTTAGATCCTAGAGTGAAAACAGCTATGACTAAAACAAAGTTCTTGCCGTCACAGAGTTTATAACCCACAGGAGAAAACAATCTAATAAACATATATTATCAAGTAATAAGAACAACATAGAAAATACAGATGGATAAATAAAGGATAAAGAGTTAACAAGAGATGCTATTATAATTAACATGATCAGAAGAAGCTTTCTCTATTATCCTGGAAAGATAATCATTCTGTATTAGTTTTTAATTTTACAAATAACAACAAGTACTTTTTGAACCTATCTACAGATTCTAAGCACTTACTATGTTTTTATTCATATAACTGTAACAGTGGTCCTTGAGATATTATTTCCATTTGGTTCCAAATAGGGAAAGGGGTATGTCACGGCTGTATATTGTCACCCTGCTTATTTAACTTCTATGCAGAGCACATCATGAGAAATGCTGGGCTGGATGAAGAACAAGCTGGAGTCAAGACTGCCAGGAGAAATATCAGTACCTCAGATATGCAGATGACAGCACCCTTATGGGAGAAAGTGAGGAAGAACTAAAGAACCTCTTAATGAAAGTGAAAGAGGAGAGTGAAAAAGCTGGCTTAAAACTCAACATTCAGAAAACTAAGATCATGGCATCTGGTCCCATCATTTCATGGCAAATAGATGGGGAAACAGTGGAAACAGTGACGGACTTTATTTTCTTGAGCTCCAAAACCACTGCAGATGGTGACTGCAGCCATGAAACTTTTTAAAAGACTCTTGCTCCTTGGTAGAAAAGCTGTGACAAACCTAAACAGCATATCAAAAAGCAGACACATTACTTTGCCAAAAAAGGTCCGTCTAGCCAAAGCTATGGTTTTTCCAGTAGTCACGTATGGATGTGAGAGATGGACTATAAAGAAAGCTGAGTTCTGAAGGATTGATGCTTTTGAACTGTGGTGTTGGAGAAGACTTGAGAGTCCCTTGGACTGCAAGAAGATCCAACCAATCCATCCTAAAGGAAATCAGTCCTGAATATTCATTGGAAGGACTGATGTTGAAGCTGAAACTCCAATCCTTTGGCCACCTGATGGAAAGAACTGACTCATTGTAAAGACCCTGATGCCGGGAATGATTGAAGGCAGAAGAAGGTGAAAACAGAGGATGAGATGGTTGGATGGCATCACCGACTCAATGGATCTGAGTTTGAGTAAACTCTGGGAGTTGGTGATGGATGGGGAGGCCTGGAGTTCTGCAGTAAATGGGGTTGCAAAGAGTCTGACATGACTAAGCAATTGAACTGATACTTTGCAAAAGCTGAGGTTCAGGGAAGTCCAATAATAAGAGGCAGAACCTGGATCAAACCCAGTCAGTTTGGTTCCAGAGCTGTTACTGTTGCCTTCTGATGAGAACTTCTATTCAGAAGTCAGCCTGAACTCAGTATAGAAGCAAAAATACCTAAACAGGAAAGCAATGAAACCTGACTAAGAGGAAAGAAATCATACCATCAACAAGTTCTACACAAAGGAAAACATGCACTGATTCTTAACCAAATTAAATAGAGGATTTGGTTAACAGGCTGCTGGCTTCTTTTTCAAAAGCAAATTGCCCATTCCCATCAATAAGACAAGAGAAGCAAACATTGTGTTTTGCATTTCAATGATCAGTGCTCAGAGAGGATAGCTCTAAACCAAAGACCCACAATCTTTTGCCTAAAACCACATAAAAGGAGCAACTGACACTTAAATCTTGCATAACAAAGCAGTATCCAAACTGCTACCTCATCTCACAAGAAGTCCATTTGCTCTGAACACTAAGACCCAATTACTGATGAATAATTTTGTCTAAAAGTCTCCTAAGGCTAACATCATTCAGAATGTAACTATAAAATACAGAATAAAGGTTTAAAGATTAAAACAAGGGAGAAAAAACCTGAGCTAGAATGTAATTGAGTTAGTTAGCTACTTAGCAGCCTGTTACCCAACTTTTGTAACTTAGCTTATTTATCACATAATTCACAAAGGCTGTTAAAACCCCAGTATTCATTCAGGTATTCAAATATTTGAACATTCATATGTATCAGATTTTGTGGACACAGTAATGAACAAAATTGATCAAAAATTCTTGCTTTCATGGAGGTTATATTTAAGTTGTAGAGGGACGAGGGTAAGACAGCCAATAAACAGGGAAAATAATGAAAATATGCTGGATTTTCAAGTGCTTATGAGAAAAAAACCAAGCACAGAGAAGTACCAATAAACTGTTTAGTGAGTATGTATGAGTATATATCTTAAGGGAGATGGTTGCAATTTTTAAAAGGGTAACCAAGGTGCCCTTACAAAGAAGGTGGTGTATACAGAGTCTCTATCACTCATCTGGTTAAAGCTTTGTTGTCTAGTTCTATGAATTATTTCACACATATTAATTTTACTACAAATATAAAAGGCTTCAGGTCAAGCAACATTGTCTTGCCTCTTTCAATCATCTTTCAAGGACTTTCTAAGCCTCCATAAACTAAGGATTTACTAAGAACCCTTTTCATCTTTTTTTTTTCTTTTGAAAATAATAGCTCATAACTTCACAATACTTCCAAAGAAAACCTCTTAAAATGTCTAAACATATTAATTCCTCACAGAGAATCAAAAACAACTCTAAATTTTGTGGATAAAACAGAAATTGTGGCTCCAGTAAATAGGAGAGTTCACAAAATCTACTGAATTGAGTTCTGTTGAGGACAGTGTTAAGACTGAAATGACAGCAACTAGGGTAAGCATGTACATGGCACCCCACCCCAGTACTCTTGCCTGGAAAATCCCATGGACGGAGTAGCCTGGTGGGCTGCAGTCCATGGGGTCGCTAACAGTCAGACAGACTGAGCGACTTTTCTTTCACTTTTCTCTTTCATGCATTGGAGAAGGAAATGGCAACCCACTCCAGTATTCTTGCCTGGAGAATCCCAGGGATGGGGGAGCCTGGTGGGCTGCCGTCTATGGGGTCACACAGAGTCGGACACGACTGAAGTGNGCGACTTCACTTTCACTTTTCTCTTTCATGCATTGGAGAAGGAAATGGCAACCCACTCCAGTATTCTTGCCTGGAGAATCCCAGGGATGGGGGAGCCTGGTGGGCTGCCGTCTATGGGGTCACACAGAGTCGGACACGACTGAAGTGACTTAGCAGTAGCAGGGTAAGCATTAAAAATTAAGACTACCATTGGCAGAGACTACACCTGAAGCCATGAAAATGGACAGACTCCACACAAGACCCTGAACAACAGTCCACTTCCCCACACTTCCTTAAGCCCGCTGTCCACTTGACTCCTTTACACAGTCTGGAATCCAAGACTGAACGCTTCTCTTTCCCCCTCACAATATACTTTCATCCAAAACCCAGATAAAGGAAGCTAGCAAAGACACAATGAGGGGAGAGCCAGAGTAGCATATATTCACAGAAGCCAAGAACAGAAACCTGTTTCAAGAAAAAAGTAATATATCCCCTTGTTTCTATTCAAATGCCTTCTAATACACACCATCTTCCCAAGGTTCTGTAGCATTATCATTTTGCCTTCTCAGTTCTCAAAAAGCCTTTTGTTCATGATACTTAAAACATGGCACTTTTGTTATTGTGGCATTTAAAATTATCATAAATATATATCTACATGTTTACCTGTTCATCAAATTGACAGTAACTTCTTACAGACGGACTTAGTTTTAACTGTCTATATCTTAACTCCTCTCACTCCTAGCAGTGCCCAGAGTACTTGCTCCATGCGTGAAGTGTTGGGCATGTAAGTCCCAGAAAACTGCTATGCTAACAATCAGCATATTATATTCATCTCCCTCCCATTTCCTTAGGCATTTTAAACCTCTTTATTGTGAAATACCTGTATGTACAGAAACAATGTATATACAACTTAATAGCAATACAATTAACAAATATACAACCATTTGAACTCTATAAATATTAAGAAATGAAATATGGCCATAAACCCCAGAAGCCTTTGCGTGTCTTTCTCATAATTCCTTCCTACAAGCAACTCATTTAAATTATTAAGCCACCTCTCTGCATTCCTTTTTAACACCAAATATCATCACTAAACATCACAGCTTAATTTGTCTACTTTTGAAATTAATTACAGAGATGTGTTCCCTGCCTAGCTTTTTTTCCTTCTCACTCAACAATTCTGTAAAATACATCTATATTCTACACATAAATCATTTATTTTTACTGTGGTAAAAATATACTATTCCACTGATTATTCATACTACTATTTATTCATTCTAATGCTATCAGATATCTGGGTTTGTTTGCAGGTTTTATTGTGAGTCATTGTGCCAAAACACTGTTGTAGAATGCAATTCTGCTGGTTACTCTGGAGTCAAACTACTAGACTAAGGGCATGTGAGTCACCAATTCCAGCAGAAACTGTCAAACTACTTTCCAAAGTGCTTATACCAATTTACATTCCCACTAGCAGTATATCAAAGCTCCCATTTCTTAAGAGCTGATATCATCAGAGAATTTTAATTATAACCATTTTTGCAGGCATGCAGTAGAATCTTGCTGTGGATGTAGTTTGCATTTCCAAAAGTGCCTCTAAAAGACTTACCCCCACTTAAAAAAAAATATTTACTTTTATTTGGCCATGCTGAATCTTAGTTGTGGCATGCAGATCTTTAGTTACGAGACGATAACTGTAGTTGCTGCATGTGAAATCTCAGTTGTGAAATGTGGGATCTAGTTACCTGACCAGCTATCGAACCCAGGTCCCAAGCACTGGAAGCACAGTCTTAGCCTCTGGACCACCAAAGAAGTCCCAGACTTGCCCTTTTTAAAATGGGACCACTTAGTTCTGATTAATCTGCACCAATATCTCTATATATTCTGGATACAAGTCCCTAAATATTGCAAGTATCTATTTTCTCACTGTAGCTTACATTTTCACTTGCTTAATGTCTTTAAGACCCGAGTTTCTCATTTTTAACTCATCAAACATATTGGCTTGGCCAAGAAGTTTGTTTGGATTTTTCTGTAAGATATTATGAAAAAACTTGAATGAACATTTTGGCCAACCCAAAAAGGACTGATTATTTCTCCAGTCACACTTAAGAACCCTTCTACTAATATGAGATCATACACACACGCACGTGCATTTTTTTAAACATTATCTTCCAAAAGTTGTGTTGATTAGCTCTGACAATTGGGTCTGTAACCTACGTATAAATTACTTCTATGTACAGCGTGAGGAATAAAGTTTCATATATTCCCCATATGGATATTCAATGATTCCACCAACATTTACTGAAGAGATCATCCTTTTCCTTACTCTTCTGCCATTTTTGTCAAATCAACTGTTCATGTGTTCTAGAGCAGCCTCTCTATCTTGTCTACTAGTCTATTCAGTTGATACTCAAGCCAGAAGCATCGTTTTGTTGTTGTTGGCCACACCACGCGGCATGTGGGATCCTAGCTGCCCGACCAGAGATCGAACCCTCGCCTCCTGTACTTGAAGCATGAAGTTTTTATCCATAGACTGCCAAGGAAGTCCCCATCCCATCTTAAAATGAGAGTTCTATAACTTTTGACATTTAGCAAGCAAGACCTCCCGCCTTATTCTAGACTGCCTTGGCTATTTCTAGGTGCATTTTCATATAAATTTTGGAATCAGCTTTTCAAGTTTCACATAAAAAGTTGTCACAATTTTGACTGGGATTGCAATGATTAGAACTGCAATGAAATTACAGATGAAAAAGAGAAGAAATACCATTACAATATTCAGTTTTGCTTGCTAGGAGTTTTTTGGGTTTGGGGTTTTTGCTGTTGTTTAAGAATGGATACTGAGAGGTTTCTGGGGAGATGATGGAACAGGCAGCACCAAGATATACGATTCTAGATGTGAACAATAATTGTACTGGCAGAATCTGATATATTTTGAAACTCTGGAGTCTGATGAAGAATTGCACCTTTCAGGGGAGGACTGGGACAGTAAACTTTCATTAGGTTCTATTTCAGTTCTTGGCACAACACCAGCTACTCATTCCTCATCACCTGGTCTCCTGGCAAGCAGCTGTGCACGTGTTCCTGGAGCAGCTTACGACACAGTGGGAGCCAGGGTGGGCAGAAAGGACCTTGTCCTCTAAATATCAGGGATCTTTGCTCTGACTGCTGCTTCTGGCCACAGAGCTACACAGAGGCAGGAAGCCATTGCTGTTGAAGCTACCCACTTGGTGGCAAGGCCTTATCCTTCTATCTTAGGTAACTTTGAGGGGATTTAAAGGGACAGCACCCTCTCCTCTCTTCACTTTTCACTCATCCCCCTTTACAGGAGACAGACACTAAAGACTAGAACACTTGAAAACAAACAAACAAAACCCTGCATATACAAGGAAAATTAGAAAGGGACTCTGCATGCCTAGGGCTTCCCTCATAGCTCAGCTGGTAGAGAATCTGCCTGCAATGCAGGAGACCCCGGTGTGATTCCTGTTCAGGAAGTTGCCCTAGGGAAGGGACAGGCTACCCACATCAGTATTCTTGGGCTTCCCAGGTGGCTCAGACAGTAAAGAATCTGCCTGCAATGTTCAGTCCCTGGGTTGGAAATATCCCCAAAAGGAGGGCATGGCAACTCACTCCAGTATTCTTGCCTAGAGAATATCCATGGACAGAGGAGCCTGGAGGGCTACAGTCCCTGGGGTCGCAAAGAGTCGAACACAACTGAGCAACTAAGCACACACACGAATGCCTAAGGTAAGGCTTGACACAAAGACAGCGTACAAGAATCAAAAAAAAAAAAAAACAGGAAGAACAAAAAAAATTCAAAAAAGGAAAAGAATCTGATTTCCAGAGTTATCACATTATT
Organism: Oreotragus oreotragus; assembly: GCA_006410675.1. Taxonomy (NCBI): domain Eukaryota; kingdom Metazoa; phylum Chordata; class Mammalia; order Artiodactyla; family Bovidae; genus Oreotragus; species Oreotragus oreotragus. Next base: position 660,257 of record SJYX01005839.1, on the reverse strand, counting down.
AGATTCAAATGTCCAGTGTTTCACAAACCATCACAAAGCATACAAAAAAAAAAGTATGGCCCATTTCAAAGAAAAAAATAAATCAACCATCCCTGAAAAAGACCAAAAGACAGATATACCAAAGACTAAAATAACTGCCTTAAAGATACTCAAAAAAATCAAGGAAGATGTGGAGAAAGTCAAGAAAATAACATGTGAAAAAGATGGAAATATTGATAAAGAAACACAAAACCTGAAAAGAAACCAAAAAGCAATCCTGGAGGTAAAAAAGCACAGTAACTAAAATGAAAAATTAACTACAGGGACTCAAAGGCAGATTCAAACAGGCAAAAAAAAAGAAATCAGTGAATTTGAATATAGCACCATGGGAATCATGGAGTCTAAGGAACAGGAATAAATGAGATTAAAGACAAGTGAACAGAACCTAAGGACCTGGGTGATACCATCAAATAGATGAGTATAAGCATCACAGACATTCCAGAGCGAGAAGAGAAAAAGAAACGGGCAGAGAGAATCTCTGAAGAAATAACTGAAAACTTTCAAATTGCAAGGAAAGACAATATAAACATCCAGAAAGCTCAACAAATTCCAAGTAAGATGAACTCAAGAGACCCTCAGTGAGACACTTTATAATCAAACTTTCAAGAGAGAAAGAAAAAGAACCTTAAAAGCAGAAAGAGAGAAGCAAATCATCACTTACAAGAGATCCTCAATAAAATATGAGCAGATGTCTCATCAGAAACTCTGGAGGCCACCCGACAGTGACCGGATCTATCCAAAGTGTTAAAAGAAAAATACTATCAACCAAGAAACCTAAATAGCAAAACTGTCCTTCCAGAGAGAGAGAGAACTTAGCATTATTATAACAATAGTCTGTAAATGTACTCTTCATTTTCTATAGAATTTGAGAGATTAATGTGCATTTAAAGGGAAAAATCATTAGTATGAAAGTTAGTACTGTTATTTTTAGTTTATAACTCTGAATTTTGTTTTCTACATAATTTAAGAAATTAATGCATTTTAGAAATCATTTGCTTCTGAATACACAATGTATAAATATGTAACATTGTGACATTAACAATCAAAATGTGTGCAAGTATAGCTATAAAGGAGGAGAGTTTTTTTAAATGTCAGTCAAGTCAAGTTGATATAAATTTAGTGTTATAACTTCAGGATGGTAAATGTAACCCCTGCCAACCAGTCCATTCTAAAGGAGATCAGTCCTGGGTGTTCTTTGGAAGGAATGATGCTAAAGCTGAAACTCCAGTACTTTGGCCACCTCATGCGAAGAGCTGACTCAATGGAAAAGACTGATGCTGGAAGGGATTGGGGGCAGGAGGAGGAGGAGACTACAGAGGATGAGATGGCTGGATGGCATCACCGACTCAATGGACATGAGTTTGAGTGAACTCCGGGAGTTGGTGATGGACAGGGAGGCCTGGCGTGCTGCAATTCATGGGGTCGCAAAAAGTAGGACATGACTGAGCGACTGAACTGAACTGATGGTAACTAAAAACAAAACAAAACAAAACATACAAAAAAACAAAAACTACACAAAACACACAAAGGGAAATGAGAAAAAAATTTCAAACATTTTACAACAAAATACCAACTAAAAACAAAATAATAGAGTAATGCAGGAACCAAGGAACCTAAGAGTTATCAAGTATACNAAAAAAAAAAAAAAACAGGAAGAACAAAAAAAATTCAAAAAAGGAAAAGAATCTGATTTCCAGAGTTATCACATTATTAGATTCAAATGTCCAGTGTTTCACAAACCATCACAAAGCATACAAAAAAAAAAGTATGGCCCATTTCAAAGAAAAAAATAAATCAACCATCCCTGAAAAAGACCAAAAGACAGATATACCAAAGACTAAAATAACTGCCTTAAAGATACTCAAAAAAATCAAGGAAGATGTGGAGAAAGTCAAGAAAATAACATGTGAAAAAGATGGAAATATTGATAAAGAAACACAAAACCTGAAAAGAAACCAAAAAGCAATCCTGGAGGTAAAAAAGCACAGTAACTAAAATGAAAAATTAACTACAGGGACTCAAAGGCAGATTCAAACAGGCAAAAAAAAAGAAATCAGTGAATTTGAATATAGCACCATGGGAATCATGGAGTCTAAGGAACAGGAATAAATGAGATTAAAGACAAGTGAACAGAACCTAAGGACCTGGGTGATACCATCAAATAGATGAGTATAAGCATCACAGACATTCCAGAGCGAGAAGAGAAAAAGAAACGGGCAGAGAGAATCTCTGAAGAAATAACTGAAAACTTTCAAATTGCAAGGAAAGACAATATAAACATCCAGAAAGCTCAACAAATTCCAAGTAAGATGAACTCAAGAGACCCTCAGTGAGACACTTTATAATCAAACTTTCAAGAGAGAAAGAAAAAGAACCTTAAAAGCAGAAAGAGAGAAGCAAATCATCACTTACAAGAGATCCTCAATAAAATATGAGCAGATGTCTCATCAGAAACTCTGGAGGCCACCCGACAGTGACCGGATCTATCCAAAGTGTTAAAAGAAAAATACTATCAACCAAGAAACCTAAATAGCAAAACTGTCCTTCCAGAGAGAGAGAGAACTTAGCATTATTATAACAATAGTCTGTAAATGTACTCTTCATTTTCTATAGAATTTGAGAGATTAATGTGCATTTAAAGGGAAAAATCATTAGTATGAAAGTTAGTACTGTTATTTTTAGTTTATAACTCTGAATTTTGTTTTCTACATAATTTAAGAAATTAATGCATTTTAGAAATCATTTGCTTCTGAATACACAATGTATAAATATGTAACATTGTGACATTAACAATCAAAATGTGTGCAAGTATAGCTATAAAGGAGGAGAGTTTTTTTAAATGTCAGTCAAGTCAAGTTGATATAAATTTAGTGTTATAACTTCAGGATGGTAAATGTAACCCCTGCCAACCAGTCCATTCTAAAGGAGATCAGTCCTGGGTGTTCTTTGGAAGGAATGATGCTAAAGCTGAAACTCCAGTACTTTGGCCACCTCATGCGAAGAGCTGACTCAATGGAAAAGACTGATGCTGGAAGGGATTGGGGGCAGGAGGAGGAGGAGACTACAGAGGATGAGATGGCTGGATGGCATCACCGACTCAATGGACATGAGTTTGAGTGAACTCCGGGAGTTGGTGATGGACAGGGAGGCCTGGCGTGCTGCAATTCATGGGGTCGCAAAAAGTAGGACATGACTGAGCGACTGAACTGAACTGATGGTAACTAAAAACAAAACAAAACAAAACATACAAAAAAACAAAAACTACACAAAACACACAAAGGGAAATGAGAAAAAAATTTCAAACATTTTACAACAAAATACCAACTAAAAACAAAATAATAGAGTAATGCAGGAACCAAGGAACCTAAGAGTTATCAAGTATACAGAAAAACGAACAGCGCAATGACAGAAGATCCATCTTCTTATTGATAACTATTTTAAATATAGATTAAAATCTCCATCAAAAGAAAGACTGGCAGAATTGATTAATAAAAAAAAAATGATCTAATTATATACTGTCACCAAGAGACTCACTTGAGATCCAAAGGCACAAACAGGCTGAAAGTGACAGAAAATGATAATCCATGCAAACAGTAACCAGAAAAGAACAGGGATGGGTATACTAAGATCAAAGTAAACATCAAATCAAAAAACAGACAAAGAAGGATGTGTGTGTGTTAGTCACTCAGTCATGTTCAACTCTTTGCAACCCCAGAGACTGTAGCCCAGTAGGTTTCTCTGTCCATGGAATTCTCTAAGGAAGGATACTGCAGTGGGTAGCCCATTCCCTTCTTCCTGACCCAGGGATCAAACTTGGGTCTCCTGCATTGCAGACAGATTCTTTACCATCTGAGCCACCAGTGAAGCCCAACAAAGAAGGATGTCATATACTAATAAAATGTTCAATACATCCAGAAGAAATAACTTTTACAAACATTCATACACCTAATGACAGACTATCAAAATACAGGAAGCAAAAACTGACAAAATTGTCATAGATGGCATCTTCTTCCATCATAAGGCTGTTTTGCCTACATTGAATGCCTGCAGTTTAGTGTAGCAGTCATTGTTATATGTGAGATGGCTCTTCTGGATAACTTGCTGCAGCTTCTATACCAGTACTTGCTGCTTCTCCGTGGATTTATTTGTATGTCATGGAGAGAGTTTCTTTCTATAAACCTTAAGAACCAAACACAGCTAGCTTTAAACTTTTCACCCTCTCTCAGAAGACTTCATAGAATTTAAGACAAGTACAGGCTTTTAGCTTAGGAGAATGTTGTGACTGGTATGATACTCTACTCAAACCACTGAAACTTTCTCAGTGTCAGCAATAAGACTGTTTTGCTTTTTTATCATTCATATGTTCATTGGAGTAGCACTTTTAGTTTCTTTCAAGAACTTTTTCTTTCCATTTACAACTTAGCTAACTGGTGAAAGCTTTATAGCTTTCAGCCCATCTCAGCTTTTGACATGCCTTCCTCACTAAGCTTAATCACTTCTAGCTTTGATTTAAAATGAGAGATGTAAGACCATTCCTTTCACTTGAAAACTTAAGAGACCATTGTAGGGTTATCAATTGGCCTAATTTCATTATTGTTGTGTCTTAGGAAACAGGTCAAGCAGAGGGAGACAGATGGGAAATAGTAGCTAGAGTAGTCAGAATACATACAACATTCATTAAGTTTGCCATCTTGTATTGGTACAATTCATAAAAGTGTACTAATAATGAAAAAATCTGAAATATTGTGAGAATTACCAAAATATGACACAGAGGCATGAAAGGAGCAAACGCTGCTGGAAAAATGGTGCCAACAGACTTGCTGGACACTGATTGCCACAAACCTTCAATTTATAAAAACTGCGATATATTCAAATTACAATAAAATGAGGTATGCTTCTGAGTCTTTGTTTATCCCAATTATATCAGCTTTACAGTAAAATCAGGTAGTATAAGTCTACCAACTATGTCCTTGATTATCAAAGGACTACTCTAAGTCCTTTATTTTCCATATAAATTTTAGAAACAACTCACCAATTTCTACCAAAAGAAGCCTACTGACTGAGGTTTTGACTGGAACAGAACCAAATCTATAAGTCAGTCTGAGGAAAACTATCTTACCAAGAATCTTCTGATGCATGAAAACTGTGTACCTCTCCATTTACTTAGGTGGCACAGTGGTAAACAATCCATCTGCCAATGCGGAAGATCCAAGAGATGTGGGTTTGATCCCTGGTTGGGAAGATCCCCTGGAGAACATGGCAACCCACTCCAGCATTCTTACCTGGAGAATCCCACGGACAAAGGAACCTGGCAGGCCACACAGTCACAGGCTTGCAAAGAGTCATACACGACTGAAGTAACTTAGCACGCATGCATGCACTCAGCACTTTTTAGTATAAAGGATTTTCTTTTTTTTGCAACTTTAGTCAGATTTATCCTTAAGCATTTCATTTCTTTGTCTACTATTTTAAGTGGTATTTTTACCTTTAATTTCAAGTTGTTCACTGGCATATATACAAATACTATATCTTGATATTGTTGAATGTTGTAGCCTCACTAAACTAACTTACACTGCTGGTAGTTTTTTGATTTCCTAGAATTCCCCTATCTACGAAAAAGCCAATTTTATTTCTTCTTTTCCAACCTGGATGCATTTTCTTTTTCATGCCTTACTGGCTGGCTAGGCTGTATGATGTTAAACAGACATGATGAAAGAGGACAATCTTCTTCATTCCTAATCTCTGGGAGAAAGCACTCGGCCTTGTACCAAAATTAGTATTAGATTTTTATAGATGCTCCTTATCTGGAAGTTTCTTTCAATTGCTAGTGTACCTCAGGACTTTCATCAGAAATGGATTTTCCCAATTTTTAAATATCTATTGAAATCATATGATTGATATATATATATATATATATATATATATATATATTTAAAGTCTGTTATAGAAAAGAAAAAGTTTGTTACGGTAATGGTGAACTACAGTAATTATTTTCAGATGTTAAACCAATCCTGCAAACCTGGGATAAATCCCACTAGGCATGACATATTTATCCTTAAAATATACATAGATGTGACCTGCTAAATTTTTATTTATAATTTTTATATATGTTCATAACTAGTTTGAGTATTAGGGTAACACTGGTCTCACAGAATGAAACCATTTTATGGATTTTTTGTAGAGACTGGATATTATTTCTTCCTTAAACAGTTTTGCAGATGTCACCATGAAGATATCTGGAACGTGTGTCACTGTGGGAGTTTTCATTACAAGTTCACAGGTATAGGGCTAAACAATTATTTCTTCTTCATGAGTCTGGCACCTTTGCAGTCTTTCAAAAAAACTTTTTCATTTCATCTAAGTTGTCCAATTTATTGCTATAAAGTTGTTCCTAATATTTCCTTATTATCCTCTGAAAGTCTGTAGTAATGTCACTTCTCATTCCTGATATTGATAATTGGTGTATTCTCTGTTTTTCCTAATCAGTTTCCTACAGATATCAATTTTACTGATCTTCTCTTTACATCAAGTTAACTTCCGGATACACATTTTCAACAAAATTCTAAGCAGGCTGAGAAAGCAGGAACACCAGATTTTTATCCTTTGTCATGGTGCCACCCCACAGTAGCTAAGTGGTGCTTTTATACCGTCTGCAGTATTTTTAGACAAACAGAGTAAACAGGTGATAAGAGTAAAGGCCAAATTTCAGAAATCGTATCTTACACAGTAGAAAAAAACACAAAGATTTGGGAAACTTGGGTTCAAATCCCTATTGCTCACTTAACAGCAATGTGACCTTGAGGAACAAGCCACTCAAATGCTTAAGCACTCAACTAGTTTATTTGTAAAATGGAGAAACCTCCTTATCACGAAAAGTTGCAAGATTTAAATAACATAACCCTTACAGAGTGCTCTTCATAATAACTATCTAATAATGTTAGCATCCTTCTGTCCACATCAATGAATTAATGGGCTGCTAATAACAGAAAAAAATTTAAGTCTATTATAATGACTAAAAAAAGCAATTGTTAAATACCTAAATTTCACACATCAAAACCACTAACTTTTAATTTATACATTAACTGTAGAATAAATTCAAAAACACTAAAAACTCAAACTATACAAAATGACACAAAACTAAAAGGCAAATCTTCCACCACACCGTGTTCACAGTCCCGTAAGTGACTACTTTCAACCATTGGTGTTCAGTTTTGGTGGTTATCTCAATTATCCTAAATGAAACACTTTATACTCAACTCCATGATTTTAGCATTAGCTAGGGACTCAGTGTGATGAAAGATAAGGAAATTAGCATCCACATCTCAACTTCTATCACCTATAGAGCTGCTGCTGCTGCTGCTGCTGCTGCTGCTGCTGCTAAGTCACTTCAGTTGTGTCTGACTCTGTGCAACCCCAGAGACGGCAGCCCACCAGGCTCCCCCGCTGAGATTCATGCCAAAATTAATAACACTGGAGTGGGCTGCCATTTCCTTCTCCAATGCATGAAAGTGAAAAGTGAAAGTGAAGTCACTCAGTCGTGTCCGACTCTTCGCGACCCCACGGACTAGAGTCTACCATGTTCCTCCACCCATGGGATTCTCCAGGCAAGAGTACTGGAGTGGGGTGCCATTGCCTTCTCCAGCTATAGAGCTACTTTCACATTATCATGGTTTGTGGTACTAATTTCTATCCTAAAAATTTGGAATTTTCAACAATTTTTTATGTGCCAATTCTAAAAATCAAAACATCCATACATCTGCTTAGTCAAATATGCTTACATGATCAATCCTTGTGAAAGTGAAAGTAGCTCAATTGTGTTTGATCCTTTGGGACTCCATGGACTATACAGTCCATGGAATTCTCCAGGCCAGAATACTGGAGGGGGTAGCCGTTCTCTTCTCCAGGCGATCTTCGCAACCCAGAAACCCAGGTCTCCCGCATAGAAGGCAGACTCTTTACCAGCGGAGCTACAAGGGAAGCCCAACAATACTGGAGTGGGTAGCCTATCCCTTCTCCAGGGGATCATCCCAACCCAGAAATCAAACTGGGGTCTCCTGCACTGCAGGCGGATTCTTTACCAAACTATGAGGGAAGCCCTATCGATCCTTGTAGAATCAACTAATGTGACTGACCCCTAAGGAGAAGAAAATGTAATCAACCCTACACCACTAAATCTGTTCAAATTGTCGAATAGATTCTCTTTTCTTATTAATTTATTAATACTGTTATTATTATTCATGCTGCATGTGGGATCTTAGTTCCCAGATCAGGGACTGAACCAGTGTTCCCCACAATGGAAGGTGGATTCCCATCCAGTAGACTAATAGGGAAGTCCTTCTTTTCTTACTCTTCATTGCTTGAAACTTACCAAAAATTGTACCGGTTCATACAATAGTTGGACCATAATTCTCCTGTACAAATTTTTTCCTTCCTGTGTTTTCAATTCTTCTTTTAATTGATGAAGTTGGCATATATTTTCACATAATGATGAATCATCCAGGCTCTTAACCATGTCATTTCTTAAAATAAAACTAATATACTCTTAAAGGTAGTCTTCTCAGCATCTTCTGATTTTTCTATTTTAAATTAGACTGCTTGCTTTATAGTCTTGCTCTATAGTAGTCATCCTAAGATTGTTTTCTCTTGGGCTGTGTTCATAACTCACTAGAAGTTACCTCATGTTTCTTGAATTTATTTTTTTTTTCATTTTCTGGAGCACAACCTCAAGAAAGTAACCAAGAATCTGTAAGAGATCAACTTCTTGCATCCTAATGTTTTAATATATCTCTATTTCATGAATAATTATAAATTATGGTTTATAATTTGGCCAAGAGTGTTAGATTAAAAATTCATCCAATCCCTATTCAACTCTGACTTTAAGAATATTACTCAAACATCCAGTGCTGTTGATGATCTCTTTGACACCAAAATGATTCGAAATCCTTCCTAGTATAAGTGGCTTCTTCTAAAAAGAGTTCAGGATACATTCTTCACTCTCAGTGTTCTGAAATGTCAGAAGTACGTGTCTACAGAGATTCACCTTAAAATTCTTAACTGCCTGGTATTCAGTGGCCCCTTAAATCAGAAATGTCATGTTCTTCAGCTTTGAGACATTTTCTATCACCACTTCTTTCTGTTCTATTCTACTCTACCCTATTACTTTTATTTATTTTTGGCCACACCAAACAGAATAGAGGATCTTAGTTCCCTGACCAGGGATCAAACCTGTGCCCCTTGAAGCGGAAGTGTGGAGTTTTAACCACTGCGCCACCAGGGAAGGCCCTCTACCATCATTTCTTCCAGTAATTTCTCTTTCATTTTCTCCTAACTTTCTCCAACTCCTTTTAATCATCAGCAATTTTTTTTGCTCATTTTCCACCTATCTTTTTGCAAAACACTGAAAGATTTCAACTTCTTCCAGTTTCTATATTTACCTTTCAGTCTCAACAACATTTCTGCCTCGAAGAACTCCTCCTTATTTCTACTCCTTTTACAATCATTACAAAAATATCTTCCCTCCTTTCCCCATTGTTCCCTAACAGTACAAGAAACTTAATGGCTCCTAGAACATAGTAGACAATGTCTTTTATTAAGGACTATCCCAGTGAGAAAACCAAAATATACTTCAATAATTGGCTGGCTTCTGGAATTTAATTCTAATTAAGATACAGGGTACAGTCTCTACCAAGAAAACAAAGTAATAAACTTAACAGATATACAGTATTCCTCCTGCTGTGGTTTTTGTAACTTACTTCCGTTGCTTTGAAATGGAAAAGTATTGCTGTAAGTGCAAGATGAGGGTAAACTCAATAAGGAGATATGGGAAAAACTAAATTAATAACTTTGTATTATATTTCATTCTAAACTTTTAAAATCCTATTTACAAGTTCATGAAGGTAGAGTGCCTTACTTGAATACTGAAATAGAAATTAGAACAGCCTGGCACTGGTCACAAAATAAACAGCAGAAACTAAAAACAGACTCAAACACCGGTATATTTTCATTTCCAGTATCACAGATGACATTTTAAACCAATAAGTAAAATACTTATTCTTAACAAGTAATAGTACTACTGGCTAGCCATTTGAGGGAGAAAGGATGCCCTACTTCAAATCTCATATAAATTCCAGATATATTAACAATTTAATTTTTAAGACCATTTATTAATCTAATTTTTTTAATCTTAAGGATACAGAAAGACTTTCTAAGTAAGATTCCAAAGAACCAAAATCATAAAAAGAAGAGACTACTAGACTTAACCATGTCATCTCAGATTTTCCTTTGCCTAAGGGAGATGGGAAGAACTCTGAAGAAAATCAAAATGTAAATTACAAAATTTCAACCTGGAAAAAATAAAGCTCTTGGAAACATGGGAAAAAAACAAAGCCACTCCAATAAAAGTTAGCAAAGAATCTGAAAAAGCCATTTACAGTTTATGATATGTTCAATAAACCTATCACTATAGAAATATAAATTTAAGATAAGACATCAGTTTCTGCCTATCAGTTTTAATATCTAACAAGAATATAGAACTGGCACTATCCCACTACTGGTAACTGTATAGTTGGTACAATTGTAGCAACATTTAAAAATGTTTAAAAATCCTCATTGTCACAGCAATTCCACTTTTAATACCCTATACTGAACATGAATGTTCATCACCATACTACTTGAAAACCCAGAAAAGCTAAATATCCAACCAAAAGAACCGTAACAATACAAAGCTATTAAAACTAAAATTATAGAGCTGCAGTTCTTAATACAGAAAGCAGAATATGATTTTGATAAGTTATAAAAGTTACTATATATACAGAAGTTTTATTTCTATAAAAAAATATATGCACACATGTAGATGAACAGAAAATACTGGAAGAATATGTATCAAAATATTAATCATCCAATCTGACTAAAGCAAGTACATGGCAAACAATAGCAAATGTAAACATAAACTGCCAAAAATGGAATATTAACCCTCTAATAAACTAAGGGTTTCCCTGGTGACTCAAACACTAAAGAATCTACCAGTAAACTAAGAAGCAAGAAACTCTCTAATTACGTGGTGAAATTAGTCAATCTATTTAAACAAAACAAAAAGACATAGTATAAAAATAAAAAATGAAATTGAGAGAAGATTCAAATTTAACATGGAAGAGCTATCTTCAAGAGAAAATTTCAATTTACAAAAAGCATATGAGTGCAGGTCTGTGTACGTCACACATGCCATATACAAAGAGCATTTTAAGAATAATTAAATCCTTATGAGATCACTGATTAAGAAGATTAAAGTAATTTACATCTGAGATCCATTGTCAAATAATCATACTATTTGAAAAAAAACTGTATTGTCTTAATTCTTAATTGATACTCACTGTACTCTAGTTTCTTTCTCTTCTTTTTCTCTTTCAATTGTTCTTCCTCCTCTTTGAATCCCTCTTCTTCTTCTTTTTGCTCCTCTCCCAAATTATCATAAAATACTGGATCCCGATGAGCACTCTTTTTCTGGAAATGCTTAGTTTTGGATCCCCCTTTAACAAGTACAACTTTTCTTTTCAAACAGGTGCAGCCAAACATGCAGTCTGGTCGGCGGCAGTGGGCAGGCTGGCGCTTCTCCAAAGCTAGACTTGAACATACACACCCCAATCGACAGAAGTCATTATTACATGGAGGGGCTCGTTTCCTTATGATCGTGTGGATGGGTTTAGTTTTGAGAGATGCCTAAAATTAAGAGTAGAAAATTATAAATCTACTAAATTATCCCCTAACAAGTTACGACCATATACTGGTCTGCCGCCTTCTATTCTGAGCACTCAGTACAAACAGTAAAAGATTAGTGCAGATTCAGAAGACAAAGTAGGAATATAACCAAAAGTCTGAGCTATCTCCCATTCTAAAATGCAGAGCACAGATAAGAGAACAGACATTTTAATTAGTGTTAGCGTTAGTCATTCAGTCAGGTCCGACTCTTTGCGATCCCATGGACTGTACTCTGCCAGGCTCCTCTGTCCATTGGATTCTCCAGGCAAGAATACTGGAGTAGATTGCTATTCCCTTCTCCAATATTTTAATTAATTGTGAGCCAAAATATCAACAAGGATGAATTTATTCTCAATACATATCACACATAATGCTATAGAGCAGGGGTTGACCAACTTAAGGCCCAGGGGCCAAATTCAGTCTGCTTCCTAGGTAAAGTTTCACTGGAACACAGCCAGGTCCACTCATTTACATAACATCTATGGCATTACAATAGCAGAGTTGAGAAACTGCAACAGAGACTGTAAGGCCTACAAAGCCAGAAGTATTTACTATCTGCCCCTTTACAGAAATTGTTTACTGACCATTGCTCTATGGTAATCAATAAAGGGAGAATAGAGTAATACATGCATAACTAAAATCAGATTGATTATATATTCTTTATAGCCAAAGACAGAGAAGCTCTATACAGTCAGCAAAAACAAGACGAGGAGCTGACTGTGGCTCAGATCATCATGAACTCCTTATTGCCAAATTCAGAATTAAACTGAAGAAAGTGGAGAAAACCACTAGACCATTCAGCTATGACCTAAATCAAACCCCTTATGACTATACAGTGGAAGTGAGAAATAGATTTAAGGGACTAGATCTGATAGATAGAGTGCCTGATGAACGACGGACAGAGGTTCGTGACATTGTACAGGAGACAGGAATCAAGACCATCCCCAAGAAAAAGAAACGAAAAAAAGCAAAATGTCTCTCTGAGGAGGCCTTACAAATAGCTGTGAAAGACGGGAAGAGAAAAGCAAAGAAGAAAAGGAAAGACATAAGCATCTGAATGCAGAGTTCCAAAGAATAGCAAGAAGAGATAAGAAAGCCTTCCTCAGCAATCAATGCAAGAAATAGAGGAAAACAATAGAATGAGAAAGACTAGAGATCTCGTCAAGAAAATTAGAGATACCAAGGAACATTTCATGCAAAGATGGGCTCGATAAAGGACAGAAAAGGTATGGACCTAACAGAAGCAGAAGATATTAATAGGTGGCAAGAGAACTGTACAAAAAAAGAGCTTCACGACCAAGATAATCACGATGGTGTGATCACTCACCTAGAGCCAGACATCTTGGAATTTGAAATCAAATGGGCCTTAGAAAGCATCACTACGAACAAAGCTAGTGGAGGTGATGGAATTCCAGTTGAGCTAGTTCAACTCCTGAAGATGATGCTGTGAAAGTGCTGCACTCAATATGCCAGGAAATTTGGAAAACTCAGCAGTGGCCACAGGACTGGAAAAGGTCAGTTTTCATTCCAATCCCAAAGAATGCTCAAACTACCGCACAAATGCACTCATCTCACATGCTAGTAAAGGAATGTTTAAAATTCTCCAAGCCAGGCTTCAGCAATATATGAACCGTGAACTTCCAGATGTTCAAGCTGGTTTTAGAAAAGGCAGAGGAACCAGAGATCAAATTGCCAACATCCAGTGGAGGGTTTCAGAAAAACATCTATTTCTGCTCTATTGACTATCCCAAAGCCTTTGACTGTGTGGATCACAATAAACTATGGAAAATTCTGAAAGAGATGGGAATACCAGACCACCTGACCTGCCTCTTGAGAAACCCATATGCAGGTCAGGAAGCAACAGTTAGAACTGGACATGGAACAAAAGACTGGTTCCAAATACGAAAAGGAGTACGTCAAGGCTGTATATTGTCACCCTGCTTATTTAACTTATATGCAGAGTACATCATAAACGCTGGGCTGGAGGAAGCACAAGCTGGAATCAAGATTGCCGGGAGAAACATCAATAACCTCAGATATGCAGATGACACCACCCTTATGGCAGAAAGTGAAGAAGAAGTAAAAAACCTCTTGATAAAAGTGAAAGAGGAGAGTGAAAAAGTTGGCTTAAAGCTCAACATTCAGAAAACGAAGATCATGGCATCTGGTCCCATCACTTCATGGGAAATAGATGGGGAAACAGTGGAAACAGTGGCTGACTTTGTATTTCTGGGCTCCAAAACCACTGCAGATGGTGACTGCAGCCATGAAATTAAGACACTTACTCCTTGGAAGGAAAGTTATGACTAACCTAGACAGCATATTAAAAAGCAGACATTACTTTGCCAACAGAGGTCCGTCTAGTCAAGGCTATGGTTTTTCCAGTGGTCATGTATGGATGTGAGAGTTGGACTATGAAGAAAGTTGAGCACAGAACTGATGCTTTTGAACTGTGATGCTGGAGAAGACTCGAGAGTCCCTTGGACTGCAAGGAGATCCAACCAGTCCATCCTAAAGCAGATCGGTCCTGGGTGTTCATTGGAAGGACTGATGCTGAAGCTGAAACTCCAATACTTTGGCCACCTCATGCAAAGAGCTGACTCATTTGAAAAGACCCTGATGCTGGGAAAGATTGAGGGCAGGAGGAGAGAGGGACGACAGAGGATGAGATAGTCAGATGGCATCACCGACTCAATGGACATGGGTTTGCGTGGACTCCAGAAGTTGGTGATGGACAGGGAAGCCTGGTGTGCTGCGGTTCATGGGGTCGCAAAGAGTCGGACACGATTAAGCAACTGAACTGAATTGAAAATTCTTTAGGAATGACTGATTATAAAAGATAAAATTTATATTTAGTCCCAATATCTGATGATCTTCAGCTCTAGAATTTAGTCACAGAATTTGCAATATGCAAGGTGAACTACAGAAATTTCATGACAGAAAACTTATCCACATGCTGCTGTATCATTTCACATGCACCAAGGTTGTAACATACCATTCACCTATGTTACCACAGATGAATCAACAATTAATGAAAATTTCTTAATATATAATTTTATAAAAGACAAAACCATTTTCTCTGTAGGGTGATAATTTGGGGCATTTTCTGGGATATAATACCTTCTAAGCAGAGTTTTCAAAGCTGTTTTAACAAGCCCTGTAACTGTACTTGACCACATGCTGGAGAATGAATTAGAAATGTTCAGAAGAGTTAGCTGCCTTTATAAAGGAGAGGGACAATTCAAAAACACGATTGTACAGTCTCCCTCTGCTGGCAGGAGGAATCCAAACTTGGTGTCTGCAGCTGCTGCTGCTGCAGCATCGCTTCAGTCATGTCTGACTCTGTGCGACCCCACAGACGGCAGCCCACTAGGCTCCTCTGTCCCTGGGATTCTCCAGGCAAGAACACTGGAGTGGGTTGCCATTTCCTTCTCTAGTGCATGGAAGTGAAAAGTGAAAGTGAAGTCGCTCAGTCGTGCCCGACTCTTAGCGACCCCATGGACTGCAGCCTACCAGGCTCCTCCATCCATGGGATTTTCCAGGCAAGAGTACTGGTGTCTAGTTGATAACAAATGTGGCAGACATTTCCTTAGCTGTCACTAAGGTAACTGAACACCCATCCTCCTGCCCAAAAGCCCCATTCCCATTTCTCTTAACAACCTAATTCTTTCTCGACAAGACTAATATGCTTTTGGAAAACAAAAGGTACCTACTTGAGCCGTAAGCAGAGTTGTTAAGGATACATCTGCTCGTTCTTCAGTGATATAGGTCCTTGGTTTTCCTTCCCAAAGTGCACAGTCTTCCAGATCCATAAGCTTCACTTGAGATTTAGACAAGCCTGGAGGGCGAGATCCCTGTTGTTGTTGCTGTTGCTGCTGCTGCTGGTGTGCCTGCCGCAAACTAATTTGCTTTGGAAATGTATTTTCATCTAAAGTTGGCACAATCAAGTTATTCACCCGGTTTTCTGAGGTGGTGCTTGAAGAATTCTTGGTAATCTTATCTCCTGGAATCATATGAGTGTGTTTCTGCTTTGGTGAAACAGGGTATGGTAAAATGGATTTATAAGATGATTTAGTTCGGCCACTGAAAGTTGCCTGTTTGTTTTGAGACTTTGCCTTTCGAGAGACAGAGGGTACAGAATGAGGTTTCAAAGAGTAAGAGGTAGAAGGGGAAATGGTAGACTGCTTCTTCAGCACACTATCAAGTGTTCGAACATAGCTGGTACTCTTGGTGGGAAGCTGGTATACCACAGGCGACGTGGGAGCATTAGAAGAGAAACCCATGCTTGTTTCCATCAGCTTGCCTTCATTTTCCAAGTATTCATCCAGCTTATCACTGCAGAAAGCAGAACGGTTTTTCAATGGACCTTCAGAATTTCCACCTGGAAATAAAGATAAACAGATACTTAAAGAATTGTAAGACAGATATTTATGTCTCTAGAAAAATACACTTAAAAAGGCCAGGAGCATTCATTTATAAGCTACCAGATCTTCCAAACTGTCCCTCCTCAGAAGTAAGGGAAAAAGTTAAGGGCACAAAAACAGTAGTATAAAATTTCATTTTTAAGGAACAAGAAAAAACAAGTTTAACAGAGACAAGCATTACACTATTATAATGTATAGTGAAGTTGCTCAGTCGTGTCTGACTCTTTGCAATCCCGTGGACTGTAGTCTACCAGGCTTCTCTGTTCATGGGATTTTCCAGGCAAGAGTACTGGAGTGGGTTGCCATTTCCTTCTCCAGGGGATCTTCCTGACCCAGGGATTGAACCCAGGTCTCCTGCATTGCAGGCAGACGCTTTACCATCTGAGCCACTAGAAGCTCTACACTATTATAATACTGTACAAAGATTTCAAGAGGAGAAAAATTATATTAAACAAACAATAAAATTATCTAGTTAGAGTGTAACTGCAAACAACTGCAGTTTGAAAGGAAAAGCACTAAGAAAGGAGACCAACAGACACACAATCAAAATTTAGATTTCAGATTGGATTCGGAAGTTTATTTTGAAGTACTATAACATTACTGGAAATCACTATACAGCTCTGAAATAATGCTTGACGATGATGCTTTTTATAACTGTAGGAATAGAAAGGAAGCGTAGTGTGAAAGGCTGCAAGGATTATTTAAGTCTGACATGGTTAGGGACTGAAACCCAGGATAGGGACTACTATCTTCCTGACCCAGGGATTGAACCCAGGTCTCCTGCATTGCAGGCAGACGCTTTACCATCTGAGCCACTAGAAGCTCTACACTATTATAATACTGTACAAAGATTTCAAGAGGAGAAAAATTATATTAAACAAACAATAAAATTATCTAGTTAGAGTGTAACTGCAAACAACTGCAGTTTGAAAGGAAAAGCACTAAGAAAGGAGACCAACAGACACACAATCAAAATTTAGATTTCAGATTGGATTCGGAAGTTTATTTTGAAGTACTATAACATTACTGGAAATCACTATACAGCTCTGAAATAATGCTTGACGATGATGCTTTTTATAACTGTAGGAATAGAAAGGAAGCGTAGTGTGAAAGGCTGCAAGGATTATTTAAGTCTGACATGGTTAGGGACTGAAACCCAGGATAGGGACTACAGGACACAGAAAATGAACAAAAAAGGCAAGATAATTATTTTCAGTTTATTTTAAAGTATGGAAAGAAGAGATAAAGAAAAACAACCAAGGTTTACTTTTAACAAGAGTCTTTGGCCACATGTTTCAGAATGTATTTTTAAATTTTTAAAAAGCTGATTACCTTCATTCCTAGATGCAGAAGCACTATGAAACTTTCCCCTCCACCCCTTGATCTTGGTGAAATCATTGGTCTTCCCTGTCCTAGAAACAAAGGGAAATCCAGCATCTATAAAAGTAAAAGAGACGATCAAAATTCAAGGAAGCCAATATTTAATATCTAACTATTTACTAAGATTTCATCTGAAGTGTATAAATCATACTTAAGACTCACCACTAGATAAAGGATTTAATTAGAGTATCCTAAATGTCTCTAACAATGGTAACATTTTATTTTTATCACAAACCTGTTTGATTTTACAAATACTGTGCACTCACCAGGAGAGGCAGGGTTGGCTCCGGTAAGGTTCCAGAATGGAAAGCTAGTGGCTGGAGCCAAAGGCAGCTGTACTCCCAAGTACTTAAGATCAATGCTCATTGCTGGATCCACTGAATTCAATTTTAAGCCCACTACAAAAAAAAAAAAAGAACCATATTGGGTATTTTTAAATCTCTGGTTGGGGTGGAGGGGGGAGGGAGGGGTATAATAAAGAATAAGTGGAGACCAGAAATGATGAAATAAAAGTTAAAAGTGGCAGACAGACTTTAAGGTGGCCTCATGATCCTCACTTCCTGGCTATTATATATTTACAAAATCTTCCCCTTTCTATCCTAAACGTTGGTGGGCCCTGTGACTTGCTTCTAACCAGTGGCAAAAGGGATAGGATGTACATGATTATGTATATATATGTGATAATATAAGAGTGAGTGTATCATCCATTCTGCTAGAGCTGCAAGGATAAAAATTCTGCCAACAACCTGAGGGAAATTGGAAGCAGATCCCTCCCCAGTCAAACATCTGATGAGGAGACAAGACTCACATCTTGATTGCAATCCTGTGATACCTTAAAAGGAGGATGCAGTTAAGCTATGCCCTAACACTTGACCCACAGAATCCTGATTGAGATAGTAAATGTGTTTTAAGGTATTAGCTTTGTAGCGATCTGTTAAGCAGCAATAGATAACTAATAAATAAACACAGCAGACTTCAGACCTTTTGTACTTTAATACTTTATAGCCCAGAGACTTTCTAGGACTTCTAATTCAAACATGCAATAGTCTGAGCGCCTGGCCTGGTGAAGGTTACTAATTCTTTAGTTATTATTAAGATATTTACGGTTAATGGAGCCTATAAATATTATGGCTTATCTGTAGGTATTGGGAAAGCATTTATTTTCCTATCTTTTTACCTTTTTTTTCTTAACATTTTACATCTAAGATTTGTCTGTGTTGACAGGTTTATCTCTACATGATTTATTTTCACTGTTGTACACTATTCCAGATTATGAATGACTCTCATTTATTCACCATTCTCCTCTTGATGAGAATTAAGCTGTTTCCTACTTTAAACTATTACAAAAAATACTGCAGTGTAATTGTACATCTTGTACAAAAAAGTCTATCACAAATACGAACATGTATGAAAGCTTCTCTAGTGCATTTAGCTTTTCCTTATAGCATTTACCCAAGAGTGGAATTGCTATATAATGGGATATGTTCATCTTTAATTTACTGGATACTGTTTGACATACATGTGGCTGCCCAAAATATTCTGAGAACCTTTCCAAAAGCTATTAGTTTTCCACATTATAACCCCCATCTCTTCAACGGAGAGGTGTTAAAACACAGATGTAGCCATAAAAGGCTTCAATATAGAAGAGAGGCCCATAAGCAAAGGAATACTACGCAGAATTGTGTTAATGAGGGTGATACTATTTGGCCAAGTTAAGGACTTTTAGAGGTAAAAGTAATCAATGTCCCAGCTATAGTATACTGTGTTCAGTGTACTATGTTGAAAATGGTAGTAACTGTTCAATGTTGTGAGACTGCTGGTATGGGCTCTTAGGGAATATAATTTGGACATTTTTCCTGACTGCATAGTCCTAGAGTCTGTTTCTCTGCCTTTCAGGAGATTCTCTCTGTAAATCATCTGATATTCTTTAATAAATTTATATTCTATTTCACCTGCAGAGTGAGTGGATTCTGATGTTTGCAATTAAGAATTCTAACTGATACACCTACTTATTCTGAATCTTTCTTATTTAATGGGAAATAAGAAAACAGTAATTATATAACAAACTGGAATACACATGAGGCTGCTTATGGCTAGAGGCAACGATTACAGTTATTAATTTCCCGTGGTCTTGTCTGGCCACTCTGAGATCAAGTGTTTCAAGAGCATACCTGTCACACAATCATGGATAACCACATGCAATACTGCACTAGTTGGGAAGCTGTTGACTAGACTGCCAATTAACTCTCCATTCATACTCTCTCCAACAGTGTTAAGAGTCTTTGCTGATCCACATCCTCATCAACATTTTATATCACTGGACTTTTAAAACTGTCCTCATCTTATTGGTATAAATCCATATCCTTTGTTCTTAAATTTTTTCTGTTACTAGTGACAAGTTTCTAATTTGGATTTCCTTGTTTGTACAATTACTGGCTTCATATTACTGAGCAGGAAAGTATTTAACTTAAATTTGAACAAAACTTAAATAAGAAATTCAAGGCATCAACTATCGTAGTATTAACTACTAGAAGTCACAAGTACAGGTTTCCAATAAAAAGCTTACATAGTACTGGTTTCCTGTAAGGTGAAGACATTGGACAGGTTACAAGCTTCAAGTTCTCTTAAGGTTGATTTGTATATACTCCACAGAAAACTTAATAAACAAAGATGGCAATTTGGCGTTAGTTTATAATTCTAGTTCTTTAAAGTAAGTATCATTTTATCATAAAATGAACATCAATAAAGTATTTTCACGTCTCAATCAACTAGGGAGAAACACGTGTGCGTGTGTGCTGCCACTGTAAGTCGTGCCTGACTCTGCGACCCTGTGGACTGTAGTCTACCACACTGCTCTGTCCACGGGATTCTCCAGGCAAAAATACTGAAGTAGACCGCTATGCCCGCCTCCAGGGGATCCTCCCAAACCAGGGGTCAACCCCGAGTCTCTTACAGCTCCTGCTTTGGCAGGTAGGTTAATATGAGTCAAAAAAACTGTTCTCTAATCCTGACTTTCGGCTAAATTTCTCTCAGCTTCTGCTTTCTCATCAGAGAAATAAGTATCAATCCACTGCACTGAGTTTTATGTTTTAAGAATTAACTGTACCTTCTCTTTGAAATGCTCTGCAATACAGATGAGGACAGAGACCAAAGACATTTCCCAGACCTCATGGAGCTTTTGTGTTGTTTTCCCAACTGACTCATTAGTAGTTACAATAGGGTAAATAAATCCTGGGAGAGGCAAATGGAATGATACTTGAAAAGCCCAAGGCAACTTGGTAAAACTGTACAGAGAGTGTAATTCTTAAATTAGAATAAGTAGGAATTAACTAGGAAAGGTGGGAAGGGTGAGCAGGGTGGAACCAGAGTGGAGCAGAATGCAAAATATTGCAGGAATTCAAGTGACACTGAATCCTAAACAAAGGACAAAATCAGATACTATAGTGTTTTGAAAAGAGAAACATTATTATTACAGACAAAAACTACTTGAGCCTACAGAGAAAACAAAGAAAGGAATTAAGTTATTAAAAATGTATCCATACAGCCAAATAGGTACGTAGACATGCAAAATGTAGACCAGGACAATCAAATTTACAGACTGTTTTCCCTACATATCTTCTTGTCTGCATTTGCTAATATTTTGAACTACCATCTTCCCCCAAAAGGTGCACCAAGGGATCCTAAAATATCAACAAAAAGATCAAATTTATTTTAAATATACTTATCAATTTTGTTAAAGCCATAACAGTAGAGAGGTCAATGGCACATGGACACTGCTAAAAGAAATTTCCAACTTAGCTTACCTACACATCTTGAAATGTTTGTCCTTAAAGAAAATCCTTCCCCAAAAAACAAATACTTGGAACCCAGACTTTCAGTTTCAGTTCAGTCGCTCAGTCATGCCCTATTCTTTGCAACCCCATGGACTACAGCACGACAGGCTTCCCTGTCCAGTACTACCTCACAGAGCTTACTCAAACTCACGTGCATCCTGTCGGTGATGCCATCCAACCATTTAATCCTCTGTCGTCCCTTTCTCCTCCTGCCTTCAATCTTTCCCAGCATCAGGGTCTTTTTAAGAGTCAGTTCTTCACATCAGGTAGCCAAAGTATTGGAATTGGTGATGGACAGGGAAGCCTGGTGTGCTCAGTCCATGGGGTCACAAAGTTCAGTTCAGTTGCTCAGTCATGTCCGACTCTTTGCAACCCCATGAACTGCAGCACGCCGGGACATCCTGTCCATCACCATCTCCCGGAATTCACTCAAACTCAGGTCCATCGAGTTGGTGATGCCATCCAGCCACCTCATCCTCTGTTGTCCCCTTTTCCTCCTGCCCCCAATCCCTCCCAGCATCAGTCTTTTCCAATGAGTCAACTCTTCACAAGAGGAGGCCAAAGTACTACAGTTCCAGCTTTAGCATCATTCCTTCCAAAGAACAACCAGGACTGATCTCCTTTAGAATGGACTGGTTGGATCTCCTTGCAGTCCAAGGGACTCAACAGTCTTCTCCAACACCACAGTTCAAAAGCATCAATTCTTTGGCGCTCAGCTTTCTTCACAGTCCAACTCTCACAACCATACACGACCACTGGAAAAACCATAGCCTTGACTAGACGGACCTTTGTTGGCAGAGTAATGTCTCTGCTTTTCAATATGCTATGTAGGTTGGTCATAACTTTCCTTCCAAGGAGTAAGCGTCTTGTAATTTCATGGCTGCAATCACCATCTGCAGTTGATTTCGGGGTCCAGAAAAATAGTTTGACACTGTTTCCACTGTTTCCCCATCTATTTCCCATGAAGTGATGGGACCAGATGCCATGATCTTCGTTTTCTGAATGTTGACCTTTAAGCCAACTTTTTCACTCTCCTCTTGCACTTTCATCAAGAGGCTTTTTAGTTCCTTTTCACTTTCTGCCATAAGGGTGGTGTTATCTGCATATCTGAGGTTATTGATGTTTCTCCTGGCAATCTTGATTCCAGCTTGTGCTTCTTCCAGTCCAGTGTTTTTCATGATGTACTCTGCATATAANGCATATCTGAGGTTATTGATATTTCTCCCGGCAATCTTGATTCCAGCTTGTGTTTCTTCCAGTCCAGCGTTTCTCATGATGTACTCTGCATATAAGTTAAATAAGCAGGGTGACAATATACAGGCTTTACGTACTCCTTTTCCTATTTGGAACCAGTCTGTTGTTCCATGTCCAGTTCTAACTGTTGCTTCCTGACCTGCATACAGATTTCTCAAGAGGCAGGTCAGGTGCTCTGGTATTACCATCTCATTCAGAATTTTCCAGTTTATTGTGATCCACACAGTCAACGGCTTTGGCGTAATCAATAAAGCAGAAATAGATGTTTTTCTGGAACTCTCTTGCTTTTTCCATGATCCAGCAGATGTTGGCAATTTGATCCCTGGTTCCTCTGCCTTTTCTAAAACCAGCTTGAACATCAGGGACTTCACGGTTCACGTACTGCTGAAGCCTGGCTTGGAGAATTTTGAGCATTACTTTACTAGCATGTGAGATGAGTGCAATTGTGCGGTAGTTTGAGCATTCTTTGGCATTGCCTTTCTTTGGGATTGGAATGAAAACTGACCTTTTCCAGTCCTGTGGCCACTGCTGAGTTTTCCAAATTTGCTGGCATATTGAGTGCAGCACTTTCAAAGCATCATCTTCCAGGATTTGAAACAGCTTAACTGGAAATCCATCACCTCCACTAGCTTTGTTCGTAGTGATGCTTTCTAAGGCCCACTTGACTTCACATTCCAAGATGTCTGGCTCTAGATTAGTGATCACATCATCATGATTATCTGGGTCGTGAAGTTCTTTTTTGTACAATTCTTCTGTGTATTCTTGCCACCTCTTCTTAATATCTTCTGCTTCTGTTAGGTCTATACCATTTCTATCCTTTATCGAGCCCATCTTTGCATGAAAAGTTCCCTTGGTATCTCTAATTTTCTTGAAGAGATCTCTAGTCTTTCCCATTCTGTTGTTTCCCTCTATTTCTTTGCCTTGATCACTGAAGAAGGCTTTCTTATCTCTTCTTGCTGTTCTTTGGAGCTCTGCATTCAGATGCTTAATATCTTTCCTTTTCTCCTTTGCTTTTCACCTCTCTTCTTTTCACAGCTATTTGTAAGGCCTCCCTAGACAGCCATTTTGCTTTTTTACATTTCTTTTCCATGGGGATGGTCTTGATCCCTGTCTCCTGTACAATGTCATGAACCTCATTCCATAGTTCATCAGGCACTCTATCAGATCTTGAACCTTAAATCTATTTCTCACTTCCACTGTATAATCATAAGGGATTTGATTTAGGTCATACCTGAATGGTCTAGTGGTTTCCCCTACTTTCTTCAATTTAAGTCTGAATTTGGTAATAAGGAGTTCATGATCTGAACCACAGTCAGCTCCTGGTCTTGTTTTTGTTGACTGTATAAAGCTTCTCCATCTTTGGCTGCATAGAATATAATCAGTCTGATTTCGGTGTTGACCATCTGGTGATGTCCATGTGTAGTCTCTTCACAATCTTACACTTGCTAAATCAGGAACTCTGAGAGTAGAGCCTAGCCATGTTTGCATAATAAGCCTTCTGGGTGATCCCCATGTACATTGAAGTTTGAGAACCACTTTCCTAGAATGTAGACATTATTATTGTTAAAACCATATTCACCTTCCTCTCCAGTGTTTTTTTCTGCTTAATTTTAACACTTAAATTAGTTTAACATTATCATCCACAAGCTGTTTTCTGTAGAGACAGAAACATGTAGCACCACATCTCAGTACTTTTCCTCAGTGAAATTAACTCATTTACTCAATAAAAGGTTGCACCAGGCTCATTCTTGTCAGTTGTCTGTTTCCTTAGATGTAGTCATTTTATAAAGTAACGTTACTGACATCCAGAAATGATGGGAATTTTTTCTCTAGTCTTTAAACATGTGAATTAAATTCATTAGACTGAATTTTACTTTCCTACCTTCTGTATCCTATGTACATGTGGGGATACAATGTAAAATTTCTAATCTTCATTTTGTCTGCACTTCATTGTTAGGCTTTTATTATGTGCTATCCAGTGAAAGTGCTGAAGTGAGATAAATTAATTATTTTGGTCAATGTGTCCACAGTGTAGCTCAGAAAACCCACAAGTAAACAGTTTATATAGAGCTATGACTAGTTGCTATTTGAGAAATCACTAGTTGTAATTGAGAAACACAGCTTTACATAGTTGAAGAAATTAAAGAAGGATCTGCCAGGGTGACTAAACTAAACATTGAGAAACTAGTATAAGGGTGTTAACAAGGTTAAGGAGAAACAAAAAGTAAGTGTAGTTCACCATGCGAAAGGCTGAGAGAGCTTAGGGGCTCTTTTGGGAGTTGAAGGGGTTTCATAGAAACATGAAGTGAGGAAGAGAGTCAAGATTAGAGAGAGATGAGACGGAGGTCACTGATGAGTAGTATGAAGGGCTTGAGCCATTGATGTTATTCTTAGGGTAGCCATTGGAAAATGGTCACTTATAGCATTTGGGAAGGATAAATTGAGTGCATAGTGAGTCTAGAAATATAACAGTTACAGTAATCTATGTGAGAATAGTAGTAGCTGTGGTGATGACAGTAAAAATTCAGAAGAGTAACAAGCTAATTTTCAGGAAGGGCAAAAGCTGAAGTGTAGAATTCAGAGCAGGAGTTTTAGAATTTGTGGAGTGTGATAAAATTAGGGGTAGGTAGATTTTTGACAAGTAAATTTTCAGTGGAGCGTTAGACTGAAGGTCACATTATACTGAATTGAAGGTTAAATTGAGGAAGCAAGAGAGTAACAATATTCACTATTCTCTACAATAATCTTCCCTGGCATTTAGTAAATGTTTAATCAGTGTTAGCCATTATTATGGCTACTATTAATATATACTTTTATGACATCTCTCTTTTTTAAACTTTTTGGTATATTTTTGGCATGTATGTAATATTAGATAAGCATTGACATAGATAGAAGTGTTTATTCAGAAATATTTTAATTATTATTTGCCATACTATTAATATTAATGGAAACAAGAGCACTAAGAAGTTTGTTTTCATTTGAATAGATAATTATTTCTGAAGTAAAGGTAGCTGGCAATAGGTTCTTGAAAGTTACTGTAATAATTTATGGTTTTTAATTTAAAAAATAGTATGTCATAATTATTCATACCTGAAGCAGAAAAACTAAATGATTGCCTTTACATGTATTCTTTCAGGTTTGATTTAATTTCGAATGAGAGTGTTCTTGCAGCGAGATGTTAATAAGACAAAATCTAGGTAAGTAGAAAATGACTTTGTTAAATATTACAAATCAAAATAGGAATAATACAAAAATTTATGTTTAAAAAGCATACCTCCAAATCCAAGGCAATGAGTCTTTAAATAAAATTTTGAAATACAAAGAAACAGCTTTTTGATGCACTTGGTCCATTTGATTTGATGGAAGTAAAAACACAGCTGTCAAATAGTAGAACTACATTCTTCAAGTTGATATTTGGTTTAGCTGCTTGGAATCCAGCTCAATAAGAGATTTGCTTAGATTTCTTCAGTGTTCCCTTCTTAAACTTCTTGAGTCATCTTTGCTTTTGTAAAATGTACTTTCTTATTTCCATTAACAGAACACTTCCACAGTTATTTAAATTTGTCAGATTATGACTTTTTACATTAATGTTCATAGTTATAAATGATTGTTTTAATATTTTTTGTATTTCTACTGAATGACTTCTGATTTAGCATTCATATTTATTTTAATTTTTTAAGACTGTTGACTTTAGAAAATTGAATTGTGATCAGGTATTTTTGGTCTGATATGTGAAAGATTGCTTTTTTAATAATATAAATAAAGATGTTAAAAGGATACATTTACTAATCTGTTGGAAAGTGAACATGGCTCAGGATATAAACAGATGAAAAAGAATACTTTGATTACATTAAAATTAACTCAGGTCTTTCTGAATCTAACTAGATGTTCCAGCTGTCAAAACCTTGCAGATCTCAGTGGTTTAAAAAAAAGCCTAGGATGAGAAGTGCTGTAGTTGAGTAATGTGCAGTTAAATAGTGTATTCTCAATTAGTGATGTAGTCATAATTTGAAGGGACGTTTCCATTTTATTGGTATTATGCTGTAATAATAGTGGTAATTTGGAGAATACTTACTATATTAAGTGCTTCTCATGCCTTATTAGTCTTTACAGTACATCTTAAAGGTAGATACTGATGTCTAGAAAATTTTTATTTTTTGGTTAATAGTGAACTATTTCCTTTTTTTTTTAAGAAACTATTTCCACAGCATTTATTATAAGGAACACTTGCCTATATATCTTTCTGAAGCTAGTTGAATACAGTGTCTATTAGGGTGTTTATTCTGATTTCTTACAAGTTAGATATTGCTCATGGGATGACACTGGTTTTAACTAACT
This sequence comes from Oreotragus oreotragus, assembly GCA_006410675.1. Lineage (NCBI taxonomy): Eukaryota > Metazoa > Chordata > Mammalia > Artiodactyla > Bovidae > Oreotragus > Oreotragus oreotragus. The sequence goes on along the minus strand of SJYX01005839.1, from coordinate 633,235 downwards.
CTGGTTTTGTGTGTGCTCCATTGCTCAGTCATGTTGACTCTTCGTGGTTCCATGGACTGTAGCCCATCAGGCTACTCTGTCCATGGAATTTTCCAGCAAGATTATTGGAGTAGGTTGCCATTTCTTCCTCCAGAGGATCTTCCTCACCCAGGCACTGAATCCAAGTCTCCTGTGTCTCCTGTATTGGCAGGTGGATTCTTTACCACTGTACCACCATTTTATTCCAGCACAATTATATATGCATTTTCTTTTTTGTTAAGGTATAATTTACATTTAAAAATTATTTTTAAATTTACATTTTTAAATTTAGTTATAATCTAAATTACATTTTAGATTATGTATGGTAAAATGTGGAAAATTTAAAATGTAGAGCTAAATAAATTTTTTACATGTATAACCACTGTGTAATTTAAGATGTAGAACACTGTCATTGTCTCATAAAGTTCCTCATGCTCTTTCCTTTCCAATCCAGTAGCCTTTCCCCCAAGATGAGCATCTTTCTAAATTCTGTCAGCATAGCCTAATTTTGCCTGTTTTTGAACTTTATGTACATAGAATTATATAATATATACTCCTATATCTGGCTGTTTTCATTCAACACAAATGTTTCATCCATGTTGTTGTGTTAGTAGTTGTTGGTAGTTAGTAGTAATTAGTAGTTGTTGTGTTAGTGTAAACCTAAATTTATGTTAACACAATAAGTAATACTCTATTGTGTTAACATAAATATAGGTTTTCTCTATAATTTTGTTTCTTCTATTCTCCATGTTTCTCACCTCACTTGCCAACTTTCTACATTGCTTTCTTTCCACTAGTTGTCTCCTTCTTTGTCCCCCATCACCCGCACAGTAAAATGTAAATTCATAACATGTTATATAATTATCTCATTGCAGCTATTCTAGAATTATCTGAATACTAAGCATGATGTTTATAGTCTTAGTTTTAGTTCCATGTATATGTTGTCATTGTTCCCCCATCCTCTTGTCTCCCCATCTGTCAATATATTTTCTCCTGGTTGTCAGCTTATCTCTTGAAATAGTTCATCTCAAGCATCATCTTGTCGTTTGAGCCAGACCTGTCCATTCCACAGTAGTCTGTTTTCTTTACTAGACTGTGAGTTCTTTGAGGGTTAAGACCATCCCCATGGAAAAGAAATGCAAAAAAGGAAAATGGCTGTCTGAGGAGGCCTTACAAATAGATGTGAAAAGAGACACAAAAAGCAAAGGAGAAAAGAAAAGATATAATCATCTGAATGCAGAGTGCCAAAGAATAGCAAGGCGAGATAAGAAAGCCTTCCTCAGCAATCAATGCAAAGAAATAGAGGCAAACAATAGAATGGAAAAGACTAGAGACCTCTTCAAGAAAATTAGAGATACCAAGGGAACATTTCATGCAAAGATGGGCTCGATAAAGGACAGAAATGGTATGGACCTAACAGAAGCAGAAGATATTAAGAAGAGGTGGCAAGAATACACAGAAGACTTATACAAAAAAGAGCTTCATGACCCAGATAATCACGATGATGTGATCACTCGTAGAGCCAGACATCCTGGAATGTGAAGTCAAATGGGCCTTAGAAAGCATCACTACGAACAAAGCTAGTGGAGGTGATGGAATTCCAATTGAGCTATTTCAAATCCTGAAGGATGATGCTGTGAAAGTGCTGCAGTCAATATGCCAGCACATTTGGAAAACTCAGCAGTGGCCACAGGACTGGAAAAGGTCAGGTTTCATTCCAATCCCAAAGAAAAGCAATGCCAAAGAATGCTCAAACTACAGCACAGTTGCACTCATCTCACACGCTAGTAAATTAATGCTCAAAATTCTCCAAGCCAGGCTTCAGCGATACATGAACCATGAACTTCCAAAATGTTCAAGCTGGGTTAGAAAAGGCAGAGGAACAAGAGATCAAATTGCCAACATCCTCTGGATAATTGAAAAAGCAAGAGTTCCAGGAAAACATCTATTTCTGCTTTATTGACTATGCCAAAGCCTTTGACTGTGTGGATCACAATACACTGGAAAATTCTTCAAGAGATGGGAATACCAGACCACCTGACCTGCCTCTTTTTTTTACTCTTCTCTTTCACCTTCACCAAGAGGCTTTTTAGCTCTCTTCACTTTCTGCCATTGGAGTAGTATCATCTGCATATCTGAGGTTGTTGATATTTCTCCCAGAAATCTTGATTCCAGCTTGTAATTAATCCAGCCTGGCATTTCGCATGATGTACTCTGCATATCTATAAGTTAAATAAGTAGGGCAACAGTATACAGTCTTGATGTACCCTTTTCCCAGTTGGGAACCAGGCCATTGTTCTGTGTCCAGTTCTAACTGTTGCTTCTGAACCTGCATATAGGTTTCTCAGGAGGAAGATAAAGTGACCTGTTATTCTAACTTTTTTTTAAATTTTGGTGTCTTACTTTATTTATTTTGGGGGGGCATATGTCATTTTATTTATTTATTTTTTAATTTACATTTTTAAATTTTAATTGGAGGCTAATTACTTTACAATATTGTATTGGTTTTGCCGTACATCAACATGAATCCGCCAAGGGTGTACACGTGTTCCCTATCCTGAACCCCCCTCCCTCCCTCCTCCCTCTCCATACCATCCCTCTGGGTCATCCCAGTGCACCAGCCCCAAGCATCCTGTATCCTGCCTCAAACCTGGACTGGTGATTCATTTCTTATATGATATTATACATGTTTCAATGCCATTCTCCCAAATCATCCCACCCTCTCCCTCTCCCACAGAGTCCAAAAGACTGTTCTACACATCTGTTTCTCTTTTGCTGTCTCACATATAGGGTTATCATTACCCTCTTTCTAAATTCCATATATATGCATTAGTATACTGTATTGGTGTTTTTCTTTCTGGCTTACTTCACTCTGTATAATAGGCTCCAGTTTCATCCACCTCATTAGAACTGATTCAAATGTATTCTTTTTAACGGCTGAGTAATACTCCATTGTGTATATGTACCACAGCTTTCTTATCCATTCATCTGCTGATAGACATCTAGGTTGGTTCCATGTTCTAGCTATTATAAACAGTGCTGCGATGAACACTGGGGTACACATGTCTCTTTCAATTCTGGTTTAAGAATTTTCCAGTTTGTTTTGATCCACATTGTCAAAGGCTTTAGCATAGTCAACAAAGCAGCAGTAGATATTTTTCTGGAATTTTCTTGCTTTTTTTTTATGGTTCAATGGATGGTGGTAATTTGATCTCTTGTTCCTCTGCCTTTTCTAAATCCAGCTTGTACATCTGGAAGTTCTTGATTCACATACTGTTGAAGCTTAGCTTGAAGGATTTTGAGCATTACTTTCCTAGCATGTGAAATAAGCACTCTCCAAATGTGAGCGGATTAAATACTCCAACCAAAAGATACAGACTGGCTAAATAAATTAAAAAAACAAAACCCTTATATATGCTGTGTACAAGAGACTCACTTCAGAACAAGGAATACATACAGACTGAAAGGGAGGGAATGAAATAGATTCTTTGCAAATGGAAATCAAAAGGAAGCTGGAGTAGCAATATTTGTATTGGACAAAATAGATTTTAAATAAAGACTGTTACAAGAGACAAAAATGGATACTACGTAATGATCAAAGGATCAATCCAAGAAGACATAACAATTGTACACACCCAACATAGGAGCATCTTCATACAAAAAGCAAATGCTAATAGCCATAAAAAGAGAAATCAACAGTAACACAATAATAGTGAGGGATTTTACCATCCCACGTACACCAATGGAACAATCACCCAGGCAAAAAATTAATAAGGAAACATATGCTTCAAATGATAAATAAGGCCAGAGAGATTTAATTAATTTTTATAGGACATTCCATCTGAAAACAAAGAATACACTTTTTTCTCAAATGCACATGGAACATTCTCAAGGATAGATCACTTAGATTACAAATCAAGTCTTGATAAATTTAAGATAATTGGGTCACAAATCAAGTCTTCGCAAATTTAAGATAATTGAAATTGTGTCAAGCATCTTTTTGGACGACAATATAATGAGATTAAAAATAAATTACAGGGGGAAAAGCCCTTTAAAATCACAAACACATGAAGGTTAAACAATACACTACTAAATCTGCTGCTGCTGCTGCTGCTAAGTCACTTCAGTCATGTCCGACTCTGTGTGACCCCATAGACGGCAGCCCACAGGCTCCCCCATCCCTGGGATTCTCCAGGCAAGAACACTGGAGTGGGTTGCCATTTCCTTCTCCAATGCATGAAAGAGAAAAGTGAAAGTGAAGTCGCTCAGTCTGTCTGACTGTTAGCGACTCCATGGACTGCAGCCCACCAGGCTACTCCGTCCATTGGATTTTCTAGGCAAGAGTACTGGGGTGGAGTGCCATTGCTAAATCAAAGAGGTAATAAAAATTACCTAGAAATGAATGATAATGTAAACACAATGACCCAAAACCTATGAGATGCAGCAAAAATGGTTCTAAGAGGAAAGTTTATAGCAATATAATTCCACCTCATGAAACAAGAAAAATCTCAAATTAACACTCTAACCTTACACAAAAAGCAACTAGAAAAAGAAACAAAAACCTAAGTTAGTGAAAGGAAAGAAATCATAAAAATCTGGGTAGAAATAAATGAAATAGAAATAAAAAACAAAAGCAAAGATGAATGAGACTAAAAGCTGATTCTTTGAGAAAGAATTGAAAGTGAAAGTCACTCAATCATGGGACTCTATGCAACCCCCTGTACTGTATAGTTCAACGAATTCTCCAGGCTAGACTCTTTGAGTAGGTAGCCTTTCTCTTCTCCAGGGGATCTTCCCAACCTAGTGATCGAACCCAGGTCTCCCGCATTGTAGGTGGATCCTTTACCAGCTGAGTCACCAGGGAAACCTGTTTCTTTGAGAAGGTAACCAAAATTGAAAGTGTTAGCTAGACTCAACAAGAATAGAGAAAAGACTCAGTGAAGTTTGAAATGAAAAAGAAGTTACAACAGACACTGCAGGAATACAAATGATCATAAGAGACTACCAAAGCAGCTACATGACAAAAAAATGGACAACCTAGAAAGAATGGACAAGTTCTTAGAAAGTACAAAGACTGAATCAGGAGGAAATAGAAAGTATAAAAGGACCAGTTACAAGTCATTAAGTTGAAACTGTCAAATATTAAAAGATGATGCTGTGAAAGTCCTGCACTCAATATGCCAGCAAATTTGGAAAACTCAGCAGTAGCCACAGGACCGGAAAAGGTCAGTGTTCATTTCAATCCTAAAGAAAGGCAATGCCAAAGAATGCTCAAACTACCACACAATTGCACTCATCTCACACGCTAGTAAAGTAATGCTCAAAATTCTCCAATTGCTAAAAGTTTTACATACACAGAAATTTTACTTTCATATGAACATATTTATTAATATTAAAACAGTGATAATACCAGGTAGACTGTGTTTAGGCTGTCTCTTATACACATCTAGATGTGTATAAGAGACAGTCTCACACGCTAGTAAAGTAATGCTCAAAATTCTCCAAGCCAGGCTTTAGCAATACGTGAACCGTGAACTTCCAGATGTTCAAGCTGGTTTTAGAAAAAGCAGAGGAACCAGAGATCAAATTGCCAACATCTTTTGGATCATCGAGATAACAAGAGAGTTCCAGAAAAACATCTATTTCTGATTCATTGATTATGCCAAAGCCTTTGACTGTGTGGATCACAATAAACAGTGAAAATTCTGAAAGACATGGAAATACCAGACCACCTTACCTGCCTCTTGAGAAACCTGTATGCAGGTGAGGAAGCAACAGTTAGAACCAGACAGGAACAACAGACTTATGAGTCTGAGTAAACTCCAGGAGTTGGTGATGGACAGGGAGGCCTGGCGTGCTGTGATTCATGGGGTCGCATAGAGTCAGACAGGACTGAGCGACTGAACTAAACTGAATTGAACCATCTATATTTTATTTATCTTAGTAGCACAGTGTCAGAATGTTATGTGAACTTAGTGATTTGTTACACACAGAACAGCCAGTAGATTTCTCTCTCTAACAAATAAGGGTTCAGAGTACTGGCTGGAATGGGATGAAGGCGTTGTACTCAGTTGCTGTTAGACTGTAAGTAGGAGTCAATGAAGGCAATGTGAAGATAGGCATTTTGGAAAGAGAAGTAATATATCCTCCTAGTCTTCTTTCAGTCCTGTTGGAATAAAATGGCTAAGAATGTTCTTAGTCGAGATGTTAAGGAATATTGAGTGTCATTGTTCATTTCTTTCCAAATAAAGGCATTAATACATGTTATGGAAATTGGAATGTTTGCTACTAATATTTTCTTTGTGAGTTTCTACTAGATAGACTAATAGAAATAGAAGATTAGAAATCCTGATCACATCTTTAAGAAGTGAAGAAAAGTTTTCCTCATGTTCCTGAGGGTAAAAAACTACTGGAGAGAAGGAAAAAAATTGAATCATAGTCTGGAATTGTAATAACATTATTGATTCCTGTGGCTTAGGAAGCTTGTTATTTGCTGAGAAGTATTTTTAAAGATTTTGTCTTTTATTATATTTGGTAATTTATATAAACATTTTACTTTGTTAAATAAAACTTTAAAAAAATTCAAAACATTTTGCATTAGTTTTCTTAATTGAGGTTTGAAATTGGGCTAGTTGGGTTGGCTATCATAGTCACCTGGGGTGTTATTATGCTTGAAGTTTTATTGCCTTCTAGCAAGTCCATAGGAAGGAGAGGTTCTCCCCCACTGGGATCAATTTGTTGCTTTCTCTTTCTGCAGTTTCTGCCATTAAGCTTGAACACAGGGTTGAGTCAATACCCCATCTCATGCTGTTCCTTCAGTCTTCTTACCTGTAAGGATTTTTCTTAGACACAGATTCTTATTGAATGTAGAACCTTGGCTGTTTATTTCACCCTGAATGTGAAGTATGTTTAGTTTTGTTACTGATAAAAGTTTACTCTTGAGATTGCTTGATTTATGTGTCTCTAGAGGTTTTAGTGGGGAAGGCAATGGCACCCCACCCCAGTACTCTTGCCTGGAAAATCCAATGGACGGAGTAGCCTTGATTCCTGTGGCTTAGGAAGCTTGTTATTTGCTGAGAAGTATTTTTAAAGATTTTGTCTTTTATTATATTTGGTAATTTATATAAACATTTTACTTTGTTAAATAAAACTTTAAAAAAATTCAAAACATTTTGCATTAGTTTTCTTAATTGAGGTTTGAAATTGGGCTAGTTGGGTTGGCTATCATAGTCACCTGGGGTGTTATTATGCTTGAAGTTTTATTGCCTTCTAGCAAGTCCATAGGAAGGAGAGGTTCTCCCCCACTGGGATCAATTTGTTGCTTTCTCTTTCTGCAGTTTCTGCCATTAAGCTTGAACACAGGGTTGAGTCAATACCCCATCTCATGCTGTTCCTTCAGTCTTCTTACCTGTAAGGATTTTTCTTAGACACAGATTCTTATTGAATGTAGAACCTTGGCTGTTTATTTCACCCTGAATGTGAAGTATGTTTAGTTTTGTTACTGATAAAAGTTTACTCTTGAGATTGCTTGATTTATGTGTCTCTAGAGGTTTTAGTGGGGAAGGCAATGGCACCCCACCCCAGTACTCTTGCCTGGAAAATCCAATGGACGGAGTAGCCTGGTGGGCTGCAGTCCATGGGGTCACTAACAGTCGGACAGACTGAGCGACTTCACTTTCACTTTTCTCTTTCATGCACTGGAGAAGGAAATGGCAACCCACTCCAGTATTCTTGCCTGGAGAATCCCAGGGATTGGGGAGCCTGGTGGGCTGCCATCTATGGGGTCACATAGGGTCGGACACGACTGAAGCGACTTAGCAGCAGCAGCAGCAGAGGTTTTAGACCAGCTTTTCTTCTCAGAGGCTGATAGGTATCCCTCAGGTTCAGACTCTTCCTTTTCATTTTGTACTTTGATATTTAACACAGTCAGATAGTGCTAAGCTTTTTCATTTTGCATAATTCTTGAATCCAGAGATTTAAAGTTCTTAATGAATGTCTTATATTAGCTTTATTTCTGTAACTAAGCTTTCTGTGCTTCCTTTCTTTAGTAGCACTGTAGATGTGTTTCCCATTGTTGTACTGTGAAAAAGAAAACTTTTTAGTTAATAAAATTGTTTTTCATTCTAAATAAGATTGCACAATATACATCAGACCTTTTCCAGATAAATTGCCAAGTAACATTTAGTATTTTCAGAGCTTTATTTTGTATATAAAAGCCACATTTTCTTATATGTGTGAGCAGATATTACAGAAATGCTTAAAATAAGGAGTTAACTCTTCTCTCACTCAGCACCATACTCCTCATAAATGGCTGGTAGTCTGCATTGTTTTCTGACTGTTTACCGATACCTCGTGGACATTTTTTCATATATGCGTTACATGAGCTATTTTATTGAGGGTCTTACAAATCACTTTAAGGAATTTGGATTATCAGACTCCTATTCACGGAGTTTTAAATATGAGGAAGTGCTGTGGTCAGATCTGGGTTTTTGAAATGTGAAGAATTAAAATGGAGAACAAATTAGTGAAGAAACTAGATTGAAATCAGAATGACCAGTTTGTAGGGGGAGTCTGCTCTCCTGTTAGAGTGATGGTAATGGAAAAGATGTAATTCGATTTGAGAGAGATTTAGATGAGAAAATAAGTCACGTTTGGTGTTTAGTTGTAATGAAATTTTGGTGGTAGGAGAGTAAGGAAAGAGTTGAGGATATTATCTATGTTTCTGGCCTGGTAGTAGTACAATATTCACAGATAGGAACTGTGGAGACAAAGCAGGTTTATAGAGAATAAGAGTGAAATTTTAGCTATATTGAGCTTGAAGAGCATTAAGTAGCTCAAGACATGTGAGTGGAAATGTCATGTGGCAGTTAGTTACAAGTGGCCTGTAACTTAAAGAGATCTGAGAGTCATCAGCATTAAATTTTCATAATATCTCACAAATTAATTTTTTATTTTGATATCTCTTTGTAAGATAGCTCTGCAAAACATCTTTGTATGTGAAATAATTCAGTTGACCTAAAATTTTTTGAAAATGACTTGCTCTGTATAAATTTATGAGCTGGTATTTTTATTAGAGATTCTGGTCTGTGCTTATTCTTAATTAAACAAGATTTAATATCATTAATGAACAATTAATCATACTGTTGATTGCAGTAGTCTTACCAAAGATACTTGAACAGCCTAAGGATATATTAAACATGTTGAATCTTGGGTTTCCATTAATAGTGTCTAATACATAAATGTGAATTCTGATATTTGATAATGTAAGTATTTTCCTGCCTGTGTAACAGTTTAGGTTAAAATGGTCATGAAGTCTTTAGGTTAATTGTGATTAAGTAAATTGTTAAGAAAAAAGGTATATGTCACAGAACTTTGCCTACTTCGTTCACCATTGTATTGTCACCGTCTGGAGCAGCTCTTAGCACAGAGGAACTCAATAAGTGTTGAATAATCAATTAGTGTTTGTATGTAAAATTCTTAGTCCAGACAATAAGGAAGACTCCCTTTAACATATCTCATAGGGTAGATCTAACAGTGATGAACTTTCTCAGCTTTTAATCTTGAACTGTCTTACCTCCTCTTTCAATTTTGAAGTATAATTTTTCTAGGGATAGAATTCTTGATTGACAAGTATTTTCTTTCAGCACTTCGTAAATATCGTGTCATTGCTTTCTGGCCTCAATAGTTTCTGATGAGGAATTATCTTCTAATTTTAATATAGACCTCTTGTATATGACCCCTGCCTCTCCAGGCTGCTTTTATTACTCATTCCTTGTCTTTGGATTTTGACAGTATTATATTAATATGACATTGTCTTGATCTCTGTATTTATCCTGTTTGGATTTTGTTGAGTTTCTTGTTTGATTAAATTCATTGCTTCTCAGGTTTTGTATGTTTATGGCCATTAATTTTTGAAATATTCTTTTTGCCTCTTGTCTCATCTACTTCTTTGTCTCATTATAAATGTGTTGATTGCTTCTCAGGTTTTGTATGTTTATGGCCATTAATTTTTGAAATATTCTTTTTGCCTCTTGTTCATCTACTTCTTTGTCTCTCATTATAAATGTGTTGATATACTTGGTAATGTCCATGGGTCTCTTAACTGCAGTTCATTTCTCTTCATTCTTTTTTCTACTTCTCAGACTGCATAATTTCAGTTGACCTACTTTCACATTCACTGTATGTTTCTTCTGCTTGCTCAAATCTACTTTTGAAAGCCCACTAGTGAATTTTTCAATTTAATTATTGTTCAGCCCTAGAATTTTGGTTTATAGTTTTTTTTTTTTCTGCATAAAGCTTTATTGTTTCCATTTGGTCCAAGGCTTGAGAGGGCTCCAGGGTGTTAAAATGTTGCCTACTGGCTGCAGAGAGGGCCTTCAAGCAGCCCTGATATGAGGGAAGCTCCTCAGAGGCCACTGGGCTCTAGAGGCTTGTAGTCATGCTTGAGGGTGAGCCTTTCGAAGAGATATTCACCCAACCCAGCCTGGGGACCAGCCAGCCTGCAGAGGTTGGTTAAGGGATCACCCATCTTCTTGATGAGTTTCACCTCCTCTTCTAGGAAGTGGTTCTCCAGGAAGTCACAGATATGGGGGTTTGCAAAGGCAGAGCCCAGCCCATACAGATACAAAAGGGCCTAGTTCAGGTTCCTTTCTATGAGAAGGGCAGCTTCCATAGCATCCTGGGTTTTACCCCACTTATCTTGAGATGGCTTCTGCAAGTCCAGAAAGAGGGTGCAACTGCCATGCTGGTTTTACCTTTTCAAGAGATGCTCCACGCACTCCCACTTCTCCTTGGCTAATTTGTGAAAAATGTGGCCCACACCCTTCAGAGCCATGTCTTCTCAGTTGAAAGAGAAGCCCAGAGAGAAGTAATTGTAGGAGGCTCACAGATGCATGTTGACCAGGCAGTTGAAGGCAGACTCCACCTCAGTGAAATAATTCTGATGAATCTGGGAACTCATGGTTGATTGGTAATAAGGAGTTAAGCTCAAAAAGTGGTGGCTGGTCATGGTGATCACAGACACCTTCTGAAGGTTACACATGGAATAACAGTTAGAGGGTGGTCAGAGGCGGGAGCACAGGAGCATCCCTGGGTCTCTCTGTCCAAGCACTGTTGAAATGAGACAGATCCACAGGACTGCCGAGTGCACTTCCTATTTAGTTTCTTTTTATAAGTATTTCTCTTATTTATTTCTCTTTATTGACATTCTCTATATTGACACACTGTTCTCCTGGTTTCCTTTGGTTCTTTCACCATGATTTCTTTGATCTTTTTGAGCATGTTTACAACTGCCAATTTAAAAACTTTGTCCAATAAGTTCCTTCATAAACAATTTCTGTTGATTTTTTTTCCCCCTCTGAATGGGACATACTTTCTTGTTTCTTTAACATGCCTTGTAATTTTTTTCTTGAAAGTTGGACTTTTGAAATAACATAATGTGGTAGCTCTAGAAATCGGGTTCCTATCTCTCATGGCTTCTTGTTATTTAATTTGGTTTATATCATTTCTCTAAAATTTTTAACTGTATTTTTGTCATGTGTCTCTGAAGTCACTGTTTCTTTAGTTTGCGGTCACCTGCTGGACCAACAAAAATTTCCTTAAAATGCCTGGAACCAAGAAAAGGGAAAAAAAAATAGAAAAAAAAATGTAAGAAGATAAAACCTTTTCCAGTCATTGCAGATTGACTTTATTTTTAAATACTTCTCCAATTCTTAGCCAGGTTACTTATAACTCTGCATTAGCCTTCACTTCCTGTTCCCATTGAGCTTGAAGACTAGCTAGAGGTGGAAGCTTAGGGCTTTTTTCAGGTCTTTTCTGAACTAGCATTCTGCTCTAGGCATTGGCATGAGTTTCTGGATTCCCAATTTTATGCACAGACTTTTCACGGCTCTCTTCACCAATGTATTTCTTTTCAGCTCTTCCTCCCAGTCTTTCTAACACTCTCTGATTTGCTGCTTTTCTGTTTTGAGGCATTTTTGAGTTAGATGAGACAAAGATGGACATTTTTTCAGTCTTTTATCCAACCCTTAGACTGGCCAAAGCAAATTATATATCCTCTTTTGGAACAATGTCTGCTGTATTCTTTGGAGAACCAGGTCCTCAGAACAATAATGCTGAGTAATGTCTTTTTGACTTTTGCTGTACAAGAGGTTGGAGCTAAGCTAAGTTTAAATGTCACAAAGCTCTCCTACCATTTTTTAAAAGTCATTTTTATTCTAAATTTTAAATTTATAATTGATTTTAATTTTAAATTAAAATCCTAATCTTGTGAAACTGACTCACAAGAAATAAATATCATGAGTTTGGGGAGCCATTATTTTATCTTTGTCATCCTAAAGATAGATATTTGGGAGCATTGTTTTTTTTATGTAATAGAATTCTGAATATATCTCTGAGCTAGAAGAGGATGTACTGCAAGTTTATAGAGCTAACTTACAGTATCAGATATGTTCCATCTGTGCTTGTGAGCTCAGATGTGTCTGACTCTGTGACCCCATGGACTGTAACCCACCAGGCTCCTCTGTCCATGGGATTTTCCAGGCAAGAATACCGGAGTGGTTTGCCATTTCCTTCTCCATCTCCTACCATTTTAAAATTGCTTTTTCTTGATTCAGCATTCACTTTGTTGCTTCAGTCCATTTACTGTTTTCCAGAGTTTGGAAAAAGTTATTTCTGACAGTTTGGGTTTTTTATTTTATTTTTTCCTTCTGATCTTTCTTTGAAAGGACAGGCCTTTGAATTTCTTTACTGTATTTGTCAGAGTTGAATTCCCTTACTGTATTCATCAGAATTCTCCAGAGAAACAGAACCAGGAGAGAGAGAGTGAGTGTGTGTGTGTGTGTGTATGTATGGAAAGAGATTTGTTTCAAGAAATTAGCTCATTTGAAAATGAGCCTGGAAGTCCAAAGTCTGTAAGGTAGGCTAGCAGACTGGACACCCAGGGAAGCACTAATATTACGATTCAAATCTGAAGACTTTCAGGCTAAAGACTCGGGAAAGAGCAGATGTTGAAGCTCAAGTCTAAAGACCATGTGCTATAGAATTCCCTAGTGCTCAAGGGAAGTCGGTATTTCATTCTATCCAGGCCTTGACCTGATTAGATGCTGCTGCTGCTGCTAAGTCGCTTCAGTTGTGTCCGACTCTGTGCAACCCCATAGACGGCAGCCCACCAGGCTTCCCTGTCAGACCCACTCATATTATGGAAGATAATCTGTTCAGAGTATAGCAATTTAAATGTGAATTTCATATATAAAACCTTCACTGAAATTTCCTGAATGATGTTTGACCACATATTTGGACACTATGGCCCAGCCAAGTTGACATAAAATTAGCCATCACTCCTTTTTAACTGACATCCTGCAATTGATTTGTGCGTGTTTTATCTTGTATTCTGTGACCTCACTATTCTCACTTCTTAGTTCCACAAGTGTTTTTTGTCTACTTCTTGGAATTTTTTGTGTAGGCATTGAGGTGTTACGTGTAAATAGGGACAGTTATTTTTGCCTTTCCAATGTATATGCTTTTGTTTCCTTTTCTTGCCTTTTTGCAGTGGTTAGAACTCCAGTAGATATGTAGAATTAGAGTGGTAAGATTGGACACTCTTGGTTTAGAAGATTTTAGAAGGAAAGCCTTTAGGCTTTGTACCATTAAGTATATGTTAGCTGTAGGTGTTCTTAGATGCTCTTTTTCATATTGAAGTAGTTTCCCTTTATTCCACATGCTGAAAATTCTTACCATGAATGAATGTCAGGTTTTCAGTTGATAGGCTCATGTTATTTAAAATAAATTTCCAATTTGGAAGTCTCCAGTGTTATTTAAACTAATTTTCCAGTTTGGAAGTCTCCAGTGAAATCTTCTTGGCCTAGAGGTTTCTTTTTGGAGAGTTTTACAATTTAAATGCAATGCCCTTAATAGCTGTTTGGCTATTTAAAATTAATTTCATATTGAATGAGTTATGGTATGTTGGTTTTTCAAGATATTGGACTTATTTCATCAAATTGTTAAAGTTAGTTTTGTAAAGTTCTTCGTCAGTTCAGTTCAGTCATTCAGTCGTGTTTGACTCTTTGTGACCCCATGAACTGCAGCACTCCAGGCCTCCCTATCCGTCACCAACTCCCAGAGTCCACCCAAACCCATGTCCATTGAGTCGGTGATGCCATCCAACCATCTCTGATGAATCTGGGAACTCATGGTTGATTGGTAATAAGGAGTTAAGCTCAAAAAGTGGTGGCTGGTCATGGTGATCACAGACACCTTCTGAAGGTTACACATGGAATAACAGTTAGAGGGTGGTCAGAGGCGGGAGCACAGGAGCATCCCTGGGTCTCTCTGTCCAAGCACTGTTGAAATGAGACAGATCCACAGGACTGCCGAGTGCACTTCCTATTTAGTTTCTTTTTATAAGTATTTCTCTTATTTATTTCTCTTTATTGACATTCTCTATATTGACACACTGTTCTCCTGGTTTCCTTTGGTTCTTTCACCATGATTTCTTTGATCTTTTTGAGCATGTTTACAACTGCCAATTTAAAAACTTTGTCCAATAAGTTCCTTCATAAACAATTTCTGTTGATTTTTTTTCCCCCTCTGAATGGGACATACTTTCTTGTTTCTTTAACATGCCTTGTAATTTTTTTCTTGAAAGTTGGACTTTTGAAATAACATAATGTGGTAGCTCTAGAAATCGGGTTCCTATCTCTCATGGCTTCTTGTTATTTAATTTGGTTTATATCATTTCTCTAAAATTTTTAACTGTATTTTTGTCATGTGTCTCTGAAGTCACTGTTTCTTTAGTTTGCGGTCACCTGCTGGACCAACAAAAATTTCCTTAAAATGCCTGGAACCAAGAAAAGGGAAAAAAAAATAGAAAAAAAAATGTAAGAAGATAAAACCTTTTCCAGTCATTGCAGATTGACTTTATTTTTAAATACTTCTCCAATTCTTAGCCAGGTTACTTATAACTCTGCATTAGCCTTCACTTCCTGTTCCCATTGAGCTTGAAGACTAGCTAGAGGTGGAAGCTTAGGGCTTTTTTCAGGTCTTTTCTGAACTAGCATTCTGCTCTAGGCATTGGCATGAGTTTCTGGATTCCCAATTTTATGCACAGACTTTTCACGGCTCTCTTCACCAATGTATTTCTTTTCAGCTCTTCCTCCCAGTCTTTCTAACACTCTCTGATTTGCTGCTTTTCTGTTTTGAGGCATTTTTGAGTTAGATGAGACAAAGATGGACATTTTTTCAGTCTTTTATCCAACCCTTAGACTGGCCAAAGCAAATTATATATCCTCTTTTGGAACAATGTCTGCTGTATTCTTTGGAGAACCAGGTCCTCAGAACAATAATGCTGAGTAATGTCTTTTTGACTTTTGCTGTACAAGAGGTTGGAGCTAAGCTAAGTTTAAATGTCACAAAGCTCTCCTACCATTTTTTAAAAGTCATTTTTATTCTAAATTTTAAATTTATAATTGATTTTAATTTTAAATTAAAATCCTAATCTTGTGAAACTGACTCACAAGAAATAAATATCATGAGTTTGGGGAGCCATTATTTTATCTTTGTCATCCTAAAGATAGATATTTGGGAGCATTGTTTTTTTTATGTAATAGAATTCTGAATATATCTCTGAGCTAGAAGAGGATGTACTGCAAGTTTATAGAGCTAACTTACAGTATCAGATATGTTCCATCTGTGCTTGTGAGCTCAGATGTGTCTGACTCTGTGACCCCATGGACTGTAACCCACCAGGCTCCTCTGTCCATGGGATTTTCCAGGCAAGAATACCGGAGTGGTTTGCCATTTCCTTCTCCATCTCCTACCATTTTAAAATTGCTTTTTCTTGATTCAGCATTCACTTTGTTGCTTCAGTCCATTTACTGTTTTCCAGAGTTTGGAAAAAGTTATTTCTGACAGTTTGGGTTTTTTATTTTATTTTTTCCTTCTGATCTTTCTTTGAAAGGACAGGCCTTTGAATTTCTTTACTGTATTTGTCAGAGTTGAATTCCCTTACTGTATTCATCAGAATTCTCCAGAGAAACAGAACCAGGAGAGAGAGAGTGAGTGTGTGTGTGTGTGTGTATGTATGGAAAGAGATTTGTTTCAAGAAATTAGCTCATTTGAAAATGAGCCTGGAAGTCCAAAGTCTGTAAGGTAGGCTAGCAGACTGGACACCCAGGGAAGCACTAATATTACGATTCAAATCTGAAGACTTTCAGGCTAAAGACTCGGGAAAGAGCAGATGTTGAAGCTCAAGTCTAAAGACCATGTGCTATAGAATTCCCTAGTGCTCAAGGGAAGTCGGTATTTCATTCTATCCAGGCCTTGACCTGATTAGATGCTGCTGCTGCTGCTAAGTCGCTTCAGTTGTGTCCGACTCTGTGCAACCCCATAGACGGCAGCCCACCAGGCTTCCCTGTCAGACCCACTCATATTATGGAAGATAATCTGTTCAGAGTATAGCAATTTAAATGTGAATTTCATATATAAAACCTTCACTGAAATTTCCTGAATGATGTTTGACCACATATTTGGACACTATGGCCCAGCCAAGTTGACATAAAATTAGCCATCACTCCTTTTTAACTGACATCCTGCAATTGATTTGTGCGTGTTTTATCTTGTATTCTGTGACCTCACTATTCTCACTTCTTAGTTCCACAAGTGTTTTTTGTCTACTTCTTGGAATTTTTTGTGTAGGCATTGAGGTGTTACGTGTAAATAGGGACAGTTATTTTTGCCTTTCCAATGTATATGCTTTTGTTTCCTTTTCTTGCCTTTTTGCAGTGGTTAGAACTCCAGTAGATATGTAGAATTAGAGTGGTAAGATTGGACACTCTTGGTTTAGAAGATTTTAGAAGGAAAGCCTTTAGGCTTTGTACCATTAAGTATATGTTAGCTGTAGGTGTTCTTAGATGCTCTTTTTCATATTGAAGTAGTTTCCCTTTATTCCACATGCTGAAAATTCTTACCATGAATGAATGTCAGGTTTTCAGTTGATAGGCTCATGTTATTTAAAATAAATTTCCAATTTGGAAGTCTCCAGTGTTATTTAAACTAATTTTCCAGTTTGGAAGTCTCCAGTGAAATCTTCTTGGCCTAGAGGTTTCTTTTTGGAGAGTTTTACAATTTAAATGCAATGCCCTTAATAGCTGTTTGGCTATTTAAAATTAATTTCATATTGAATGAGTTATGGTATGTTGGTTTTTCAAGATATTGGACTTATTTCATCAAATTGTTAAAGTTAGTTTTGTAAAGTTCTTCGTCAGTTCAGTTCAGTCATTCAGTCGTGTTTGACTCTTTGTGACCCCATGAACTGCAGCACTCCAGGCCTCCCTATCCGTCACCAACTCCCAGAGTCCACCCAAACCCATGTCCATTGAGTCGGTGATGCCATCCAACCATCTCATCCTCTGTCCCCTTCTCCTCCTGCCTCAGTCTTTCCAAGCATCAGGGTCTTTTCAAATGAGTTAGCTCTTCGCATGAGGTGGCCAAAGTATTGGAGTTTCAGCTTCAACATCAGTCCTTTCAGTGAACACCCAGGACTGATCTCCTTTCTGATGGACTGGATGGATCTCCTTGCAGTCCAAGGGACTCTCAAGAGTCTTCTCCATCACCACAGCTCAGAAGCACCAATTCTTCTGTGCTCACCCCTCTTTATAGTCCAATTCTCACATCCATACATGACACCTGGAAAAACCATAGCCTTGACTAGATGGACCTTTGTTGACAAAGTAATGCTTTTAATATGCTGGTATGCTCTTATTAATTGTTATACTGTCTGTAGGGTATATGGTGTTATCTCCTGTTTCATTATTAAATTGATCATTTTTGTCTTTTAAAAATCTGTCATTCTTGCTGGAAGTTTGTTAATTTTATTGATTTTTTTCGTATAACTAGCTTTTTGTTTCAGTGATTTTTCTATTTTCAGTTTCATTTATTTCTGCTTTTATATTTATGATTTCCTTCTTTTTGCTTGCTTTGGATTTATATTTCTGTCCTTTTTCTTTTAAAATTTAGCAGTTCATGGTATAAATTTAAATATCTCTGTCAGCATTGCTTTAGCTGCATCTCATATTTTGGCAAGTTCTATTTTCATTAAGTTCTCTTTTTAAGTTTTTTTGAGAATTTTTGAGCCATGGATTATTTAGAAGTATTTTGTTTAGTTTTCAGTTATTCGGGATTTTCCTTTTTATTTTTCTGGAACTAGTTTCTAGTTTGATTACCAATCTTTTAAATTTGTTCAGGTTTATTTTATTGCTGAAGATATTCTCTATTTTCATAAATGTTTCATAGCCACTTAGATAAAATATGTATTTTTCTCTGTTGCTTGGTAGTGTTTTAAGTGTGTCAGTTAGATCCTGCTGGTTGATTGTGTTCAGAGTTTTTTTATTTTTGCTGATTTTCTTTCTAGTGGTTGTATCAGTTGTGGGAGAAGAGTGTTAAAATCTCTACAACCGTTATGGATTGTCTCTTTCTTGTCTATCAGTTTTTGTTTAGTATATTTTAAGGTTCTGTTGTTTGGTATATACACATTTAGGATCATTGTCTTCCTGGTGGGTTGATCCTTTTATTATTATTTAGCGTTTTCTTGATCACTGGTAATTTTCTTTGTTCTGATACTATTTTACCAGCTATTAATGTTTGCATGGCATATCTTTTTCCATTCTTTTATTTTCAGCCTACTTATGTCATTGAATTTGAAATGAGTTTCTTGTAAGCTGCATATAGTAGGGTTGTGGTTCTTTTAATCTGTCATTTTCTTTCTTTTGACTGATATATTTAGATTATTTACATGTGAAGTAATTTTTGATATGTTTTCTCAGGTTGTTGTTGTTCTTTCTTTTCTTGCCTTATGGTTTACATAAGTACAGTTTTTTAAGGATTCCTTTTTGTTTTCCTGTGTGCAGTACGTTTTTGATGTCTCCCTGTGCGTCCTAATCTTTCTTCATAAAGACACCACCAGATTAAATTAGGAGTCACCCTTGTTACCTCTTTTAAACTTACTTACCTCTTTAAAGGTCTTGTCTCCAAATATGGCTAAATTCTGAGATATTGGGGCTTAAGGCAGGAGAAGAAGGGGACGACAGAGGATGAGATGGCTGGATGGCATCACGGACTCGATGGACGTGAGTCTGGGTGAACTCCGGGAGTTGGTGATGGACAGGGAGGCCTGGCGTGCTGCGATTCATGGGGTTGCAAAGAGTCAGACATGACTGAGTGACTGAACTGAACTGAGGCACCTGAAAGCTAATGATAGGGCAGTATATGTTGTGGAGATTTATATTATTCATGTTTAGTTGAAACGGTAGAATTGTTAGTAGAAATATTCAGTAAGGGTTTTATCTTTTGTGTACACAGTGATGGCCAGGAGAGTCTACCTAGAAACATGCAATATGACTAGAGAAGACAGCTGAAGTTAATAAAAAGAAAATTTGCTTTAATTTCCAAAATTGATTGCTGAAACTTTATTGTTCACTTATAGTTAGCTTGCTTTGTCTGTATCCCTTTATCAGTATTCAGCACCTTCTCGTTTAAAAACACAGCATATATAACAGAAGGCGTGATGCACATTCTCTTGCCTCAGTTCAGTGGGGGCTATACCATAATCAATAGAATATTTGAAAGACATTAGTGCTCTGAAAGGATCAGTTCTTCAAAAGCATATGATAAAGGAACTTGACATAGAGTGTTTGAGGAAAACTTCCTAGAGTAAGTGATATTTAGAGCTTTGATTTGAAAAAAGATTATGAGCTAAAGTTAATTAAATTTATATGCTTGGTAGGGGAGAGCAGAGAATTCAAGACCAAAGAAACTGCATCTGCAGAGGTCCTGTGATGAAATGGAAGATATTGGGAAATTTGAGAGGGCCAGTGTGGTTGAATCCCGAAGAACTGTTAGGAGTAGAGTGTGTGACAGAACTGGAAACAGGCAGGACCCAGTGTAGCCATTTTAGCTCTTAAAGATTTGGGACTATGTCCTGGTAGAGGGGAAAATGTCATGTTCCACAGAAGAGTAATAAGCTTGAAAAGATCATTTTGTCTATATTGTGAAGAATTAGTTAGAAATGAACCAACAAGTCCAATTAGAAGGCACAGACGCTTTAATTTTGTAAAATTCTGCTTATGGTAGACCACAAAGTAGTCACTTCAAGGACTGTTTTAGATGCCAGGGAACATTAGCCTCTACCCTCAGTGGGGAAGAGGAAACAGATAGTCAAATAACGATATAATTTTTCAGGTATTCCTAAGTATGGTGATGTATGTATAAAGAGGTATAAAGTGAAAGTCGCTCAGTCATGGCCGACTGTGTGACCCCATGGACAATACCTGGAATTCTTCAGGCCAGAATACTAGAGTGGGTAGCCTTTCCCTTCTCCAGGGGATCTTTCCAACGCAGGGATCAAACCCAGGTCTCCCACACTGTAGCCGGATTCTTTACGAGCCACAAGGGAAGCCCAAGAATACTGGAATGGGCAGCCCAGGAATCAAACCGGGGTCTCCTGCATTTCAGGCAGATTCTTTACCAACTGATCTATCAGGAAAGCCCTAAGTATTGTGAAGAAAAGTAAAATTAGATAAGGGGATAAAGAGTGACTAAGAGTGCTGTATTATTAAGGATGATCTAAGAAGAACTGAGAAGGAGATGACCGGAACTGAAGAAATGGATTTACACATATATTTGGAGGAAGAACTTCAGGCAGAGGCAGAGAACATTAAGTGCTAAGTGCAAAATATGTTGGGCCTGATCAAGGAATAATAAGGCCAGTGTAGGTGAGGTACAGTGAGAAAATGGCGAGTGTTTAGGAGATGTGGTCTAGGACTAAGTGCATTATTATTGGGTTGGACAAGAACTACGTAAACACTTATCACTTTGATATTTTAAACATTAATTTATACTAAAATTTAGTTACTTCTTTTGCTAGTAATAGTTCATGAAATTAAAGTAGTAGTGTTAAAGTTCTGGACTTAATTCCAGTGTGTGGGGAGGGGGTTTCCCCATACACCGAGCATTTCTCCAGACACCAGTTATTGTTCTACAAAACAATTCAATTCAGTCCTGACACTATCTACCCAGAGATAGCATCAGATTCTACAGTAAGGGTTTAGTCCTACAGGACTACTCTCCCTCTGCCCAGCACACACACACACACACACACACACACACACTCACACTTCAGAGGCCAGTTGCAAGTGCACACACACACACACTTCAGAGGCCAGTTGCAAGCACGCACACACACACACTTCAGAGGCCAGTTGCAAACACACACACACACACTTCAGAGGCCAATTGCAAGCACGCACACACACACACACTTCAGAGGCCAGTTGCAAGCACACACACACACACACACACACACTTCAGAGGCCAGTTGCAAGCCCAGGTTGTCATCTGTTCTGCGGACTGGTTACAGATGGAGGTTATCCCGATTCTGTCCTTGGACTTCAGATGCTAGTTGCAAGTCCAGGTTTTTACCTGTTCTTCTGGCCAACTGGCTCTAAATCAGAGCTTCTCAGGACCCCCTCCTTCGGTATCAGTTAATTTGTTAGAGTGGCTCACAGAATTTAGGAAATCTATTTACTCTCTAGATTACTAGATTATTATAAAAGGATACAACTCAGAAACAACCAGATGGAAAAGATGCATAGAGTAAGGTATGTGGGAAAGGGGCACAGAGCTTCCAAGCTTTAGCTGCTCCGCTCTCGCACCTCCATGTGTTCAACAGCCCGGAAGCTCTCTTTACCGCTTCCTTTTGGGTATTTACAGAATCTGCATCACATAGGCATGATTGATTAAGTCATTCACCGTTATTTTGGATTCGTCTTTCAGCCCCGACTCCCTTACCTGGAGGTGAGGGAGTTTGTACTGAACGTCCAGAATCACAGGGTAGCAGATTATGAAACCTGCAGGTCTTTTACTGGGTGCGTTTTTGTTAGTTTCTAGAGCAATATAAGTCTCTTAAGAAAATATGGAATTAAAAAACAAGCAACGTACACCTGAGACTAACACAACATTGTAAATCAACTCTACTCCAATAAAAATTTTTAAGAAGCAACAAGGGAAGTCTGCAGCCCTATATTCACAGTTCCTTACTTTCTGTGAAAAATACAAGTTTGAAAGTGTAAGACCATTGCAGTAATACATAAAACTTTTTTCTTAAAAGATTGACCTGTTTTGTTTTTAAACTTTTATACTAAGGTATTTCACAGTCTTATTTATTAAGATTGATTTTTCCATACCAGTATTATATTCCAGTATAACATTTTCTATTGCTTCAGAGTGGTGTTTTGAAAAAAGAATTTGCTACCACTTGGTGGCACTACTTGGCTTAAAATTGAATCAGATTGTGTGCTGTATGCAGTTTCACTTAAATGATTAAATTCAGAGGGGCTCTATTTGATACTAAGCAACTTAATATTATAAATGTTTAATTCTTATTTTCTAAATAAAATAATAATTGGTGTTGTAAAACTACATTTTATTAAGATGTTGTATGGAATATAAAAACAACCCAAGTCTTAGTTTGATGGTGAGGGAAGCATGCAAATTTTTGATAGAAACCTCCTTTAGCTCAGGCATTATTTATATTCTGTCTTAAACCTCTATGTTTTTAAATGTTATAAAAATATATTTTTAATATTAAAAAGCAATTATCTTCAATTTTCCTTTAATATTAATATTTTCTAAGACATGTATTTTATTTTGTCATATGTAAAGCTAAGAAATTAGATTTTTTTAGGTGATCAAAATAAATGACACATACAGGAAAACAAACTTAAATATATTTTGTCTCCCTTCAACATACTAAAAACTCATGCAGTCCTTTTTAATATATTTTATTTTTTTTATTTAATTAGGCAAAGGATCTTGCCATGTAAGATATGGAAGGTTATGATGTCTCCAGACATGATTTTTACTCTTAAATAATTGATCTGTAGTACTGTAATAGCTAAAATATTTGTGTAATTATTGTTTTGTGGGTTGCATGTACAGCATATAAAAGATGAAGCCCTGCGTCTTTTATATTTGGCCACACTGTGTGGCTTGCTAGATCTTAGTTCTCTGACTAGGGATCAAACCCCTGCTCCTCTCAAGGAAAGTAGCAGGTCTTAACCACTGGACTGCCAAGGAATTACTCCCCACCCTCCATGTCTTTTTTAAAATTGAAATGTAATACATAAAGGAAACTGTACAAAGTTTACAGCTGAATGAATCATCACAAAGTAAATACTATGACCACTATAGATTCAAGAAATTGAATACTGCCTGCAGCCTCCTATGCTTCCTTTCCCAAGCACTCTCCCTTTCCTGTTTCTTGGAGTAACCACTACCACTACCTGTCTTCAAAAAATATAACTTTTTAAAAACCTGTTTTTGGAGTTTTATAAAAATAGAACTATATAGTATTATGTTGTTTCTGTTATGTTTGGGAGATTCATGTATGTTATCAGATATATATGGCTGTAGCTCCCCCATACTATCCAGTCACCATCTTTTTTACTGTTGGACATTGGATTAGATAATGCTGCCATGAACATTCTTACAAACGTTTATTGGGGTACATGTGCAACATTTATGTGGGATATGTACCAGTAGTATATACCCAGTAGAATAACTGGGTCATTTGTGTGTATATGTTCAAATTTAGAAGATAATATAAGGATTGTTTTCAGAGTCATTGTTCCTACCTATCCCATCAACAGAATATGAACGTTCCTATTTTTCTGTAGTCTCACCAACACTTAGCATTAATAGCCTCTTTAATTTTAGTTCTTTTGTAGGATACATTTCTGTGATTCTAAATGAGATTGAGTACTTTTTCTTAAATTTATTGGCTGCTTGGACATCTTCCTTTTTATTATTGTTACTATTGAGTTCTCTATATTACTGATTTATATGAGTTACATATTCTATGAATATGAGTGCCCTTTTTTCCTGTTGGGAGTTTCTGTTCTTTTCCTTCTGTTTTTAGGAGGTTTTCTTTTTTATATATGCTAGATAGATACAAATCCTTTGTTAGAAAGATATATGCATTTTCCTGATTTTCACCCTCTTAATGTTACCTTTTAATGAAAAGTGAAAGTGAAGTCACTCAGTCGTGTCCGACTCTTTGTGACTCCATGGACTGTAGCCTACCAGGCTCCTCCCGCCATGGGATTCTCCAGGCAAGAGTATTGGAGTGGGTTGCCATTTCCTTCTCCAGGGGATCTTCCCGACCCAGACATCGAAAGTGGGTCTCCCACATTCCAGGCAGACGCTTTAACCTCTGAGCCACCAGGGAAACCCTTTCCTTTAATTAAAGAAAGGTCTTAATTTTAATATAGTCCACTTTATCATTGTCTTCATGTATAGTCACTGTTCCTTGTATCTAATTAAGATGACTTTCTGTGCTCCAAGAATATGAAGATATTATCTTATATTATCTTCTAGAACTGGTTCTCAATAGAGACAATTCCCCCCACCCTCATCCCACACCTTCCATGCCCTGGGTAGGATATTTGGCTGTGTTCAGAGACTTTAGTTTTCACAGCTGAGTGGGTGGAGTACTCCAGGCACCTAGTGGGTTGGCTACTAAACATTCTGCAATCCACAGAATGCTGTATATTCTACACAGTTAACTTAGCCCCAGTGTCAGTAGTCCTGAGGTTGAGGGACATTGTCCTAGAGGCTTTATTATTTTGCTTTCTACTTTCTACCTAGAACTGATTATTGTATATTATTTTGTATATTGTTTATGATGCACTTAGATTTATCTGATACCTGGAATTCATTCTGGGTATTATATGAGGTAAAGAGGTCACCTTTTCTTTTTTTCTTATGGATATATATTTTATGCAGCACCATTTGTTGAAAAGACTGTTTCCCAGCTGCCCTGCAATACTACCTTTCTCGTGGATCAAATGACCATATATGTATGAGTCTGTTTCTGGGCTCTTTTTTCATTTTCTGTTGGTCTACTTTATCTACCCTTGCACCAAAGCTATACTGTTTTAATTTGCATAGCATTATAACAACATCCGCTGGATCATGGAAAAAGCAAAAGAGTTCCAGAAAAACATCTATTTCTGCTTTATTGACTATGCCAAAGCCTTTGACTGTGTGGATCACAATAAACTGTGGAAAATTCTGAAAGAGATGGGAATACCAGACCACCTAACCTGCCTCTTGAGAAATCTGTATGCAGGTCAGGAAGCAACAGTTAGAACTGCACATGGAACAACAGACTGGTTCCAAATAGGAAAAGGAGTACGTCAAGGCTGTATATTGTCTCCCTGCTTATTTAACTTCTATGCAGAGTACATCATGAGAAACGCTGGACTGGAAGAAACACAAGCTGGAATCAAGATTGCCGGGAGAAATATCAATAACCTCAGATATGCTGATGACACCACCCTTATGGCAGAAAGTGAGGAGGAGCTAAAAAGCCTCTTGATGAAAGTGAAGGAGGAGAGTGAAAAAGTTGGCTTAAAGCTCAACATTCAGAAAACGAAGATCATGGCATC
>SJYX01005839.1:525259-605719 GCA_006410675.1 Oreotragus oreotragus | reverse complement strand
CCGAAGAATTGATGCTTTTGAACTGTGGTGTTGGAGGAGACTCTTGAGAGTCCCTTGGACTGCAAGGAGATCCAACCAGTCCATTCTGAAGGAGATCAACCCTGGGATTTCTTTGGAAGGAATGATGCTGAAGCTGAAACTCCATTACTTTGGCCACCTCATGCGAAGAGTTGACTCATTGGAAAAGACTCTGATGCTGGGAGGGATTGGGGGCAGGAGGAGAAGGGGACGACCGAGGATGAGATGGCTGGATGGCATCATGGACTCGATGGACGTGAGTCTGAGTGAACTCTGGGAGATGGTGATGGATAGGGAGGCCTGGCGTGCTGCGATTCATGGGGTCGCAAAGAGTCGGACACGACTGAGCGACTGAACTGAGCTGAACTGAACTGATAACAAGTCTTTATGTTCAGTAAGACAAGTTTTCCTACCTTGTTCTTCTTGGCTCTTTGGAGTTCCATATAAATTTTTGCGGTCACATAATCAGTTTTACAGAAATTGAATTGAGAAAGAGTTGGCATCTTTATGTTACTAAATCTTCCAATCCGTGAATGTCATATTATTCTTTCATTTATTAGGTCATTGAGTTTCAAACCCTGTGTTCTTAAGATCCGTTTAAACTCTAAAAAAAATTTTTAATGTGATTGTATCAGTGTTTCTCAACCTCGGTACAGTTAACATTTAGGGCCAGGTAATGATTTGTTTTGGAGAGCAAGAATGTCCCTTTAAATGCTAGCATAAATAATACAATTTTGTGAAAAATACACATTCTAAAATAAAATTTAGTGAGAAAGGTACATTTTTTAATTTCAAATTGCTTTCTTGTCTAGCTTAATGAAAGACAGTGGATTTTCATACCTGCTTCTGCTTTATATCTGTTGGGTTATCAGAAGTCTATCATATATAGACTCTGGAAAACTGTTGTACACCCGTGAGAGAATGAGAGTGAAAAAGTAAAATAACATCTTTAGCATTATGAAAATAGTTATGATTTTGAGAATCTCCTGATAGAAATACTCAGGGGTCCACAGAGCATGCTCTTGGGAGCTGCTGCCCTAGAGATTGCAATATGCATCTTTGACCTAAGAGTCTAATTAAATTACCTTATATCTTTCCAGATAATGTGAGGAATTCCATTAATCACCCTGTCACCTCTTGCTCTTATTTGCTATGATATTCATCTGTGTTCAACTGCATATATATTTTAAGCACATGAGACTGTATCATTTGAGATTTTAGCTTTTAAATCAGTTTAGATTTACCTGTCTGCAGTCATTTCTCTTTTTTGAACACTCCCTTTAGTATATACTCTGATGTAGATTGAGTCTTCCCTGGTGGCTCAGATGGTAAAGCATCTGCCTGCAATCCCTGGGTTGGGAAGATCTCCTGGAGAAGGAAATAGCAACCCACTCCAGTACTCTTGCCTGGAGAATNCAGTTTAGATTTACCTGTCTGCAGTCATTTCTCTTTTTTGAACACTCCCTTTAGTATATACTCTGATGTAGATTGAGTCTTCCCTGGTGGCTCAGATGGTAAAGCATCTGCCTGCAATCCCTGGGTTGGGAAGATCTCCTGGAGAAGGAAATAGCAACCCACTCCAGTACTCTTGCCTGGAGAATCCTATGGATGGAGGAGCCTGGTAGTCTGTAGTCCATGGGGTCGCAAATAGTCGGACACGACTGAGCGACTTCACTTTGATGTAGATTTGTGCTGGGAAATTCTCGTTTTTGTTTTCTGGTCATGTTCTGTATTTCACTTTCACTTTTGAATGATTTTTTTTTTTTTTTTTTTTTTTTTACTGGTTAGAATGCTAGGTTCAGAGAAGGCAGTGGCACCCCGCTCCAGTACTCTTGCCTGGAAAATCCCATGGACGGAGGAGCCTGGTGGGCTGCAGTCCATGGGGTCGCTAAGAGTCGAATGCGACTGAGCAACTTCACTTTCACTTTTCACTTTCATGCATTGGGAAGGAAATGGCAAGCCACTCCAGTGTTCTTGCCTGGAGAATCCCAGGGATGGGGGAGCCTGGTGGGCTGTCATCTATGGGGTCGCACAGAGTTGGACACGACTGAAATGACTTAGCAGCAGCAGCAGAATGCTAGGTTGGTAATTATTTTCTTTTAACTAGGCTATTATCCCTTTGTGTTATGGCTTCTGTTATTTCTATTGAGAAATTAGTTGCTAGCTCATCGATACCTTCCAACCAAAAGGACCAGCAAAGAAAACCTGTAGTTGAATATGATTTTTGTTTGTTGAAGTGAGAGATTCCTCATACCAAAGGGAATTTTGGGCTGTCTTTTTAAGAGGGTATAAGAAACTTATTATAGGATTGGACTTTGGTTGGGTAATTATAGAAAAGATCTGAGGAAATAGAAGTTTGCTCTAAATTAGATCTTGTCAGAACATGCTCACATATGACTGCTGCTGCTGCTAAGTTGCTTCAGTCGTGTCCAACTCTTTGCGACCCCATGGACTGCAGCCTACCAGCCTTCTCCATCCATGAGATTTTTCAGGCAAGAGTACTGGAGTGGGTTGCCATTGCCTTCTCCGATTATGACTGCTATCTTTTTTTAAATTCAGGTGAAATTTACATAACATACAATTAATCATTTTAAGTGCACAATTCAGTGGTATTTAGTATATTCACAGTGTTATGCAATCACCAGCTCTCATTTTAAAGGTGTTTCAACACCCTGTACTCGTTAAGTAATCATTTCCAATTCCCTCCTTCCAGTATCACCACGTACTCTTTACTTTCAGTCTCTATGGATTTGCCTATTCTCACTATTTCAAATGAAAGGAATCGTAGAATGATTCTTGATGTCTGGCTTATTTCACTTAGCATATTTTCAGGGTTCATCCAAGTTGCAGTATGCACTTTGTTTCTTTTTTTGACTGTTATGAATAGTGATGCTATAAATGTGCATGTACAATTTTCTGTGTGTATTTAAAACTGGATATATATCTTGGAGTTGAATAGCTGGGTTATGTGGTAATTCTGTGTTAACTTTTTTTTAAGAACCCAGATGGTTTTCCACAACAGGTGCACTGTGTCATTTCTCACCAGCAGTGTATGAGGTCTCTGTTTCTCCACAGTCACATCAACACTTGTTGTTTTCTAGTTGTTTTTTTTTTTTTTAATTAAGCTGTCTATTCTAATATGTGTGTCTCTCAGTCATGTCCAGCTCTTTGCAACCCCACGGTGTGTCCAGGGGATTCTCCAGGCAAGAATACTGGTGTGAGTTGCCATTCCCTTTTCCAGGGGATCTTCCCAACCCAGTGATTGGACCCGGCTCTCCTGCATTGCAGACAGATTCTTTACCATCTGAGCTATAAGGAAAGCCCTGTGGGTGTTAGGTACCCCACGGTGTGTCCAGGGGATTCTCCAGGCAAGAATACTGGTGTGAGTTGCCATTCCCTTTTCCAGGGGATCTTCCCAACCCAGTGATTGGACCCGGCTCTCCTGCATTGCAGACAGATTCTTTACCATCTGAGCTATAAGGAAAGCCCTGTGGGTGTTAGGTAGTATCTTACTGTGGTTTTCATTTTTGTTTTCTTCATGACCAAGATGGTGAACATCTTAGTCTTGTTGGCCATTTGTTTATCTTCATTTGACGAATGTCTGTATAAAGTCCTGTGCCCATTTAAAAAATTGTTCTTCTTTTTGTTGTTGGGCTGTTTGTATACTCTGGACATTAAACCCTTATCAAATATATCTTGATAATATCCATTGCACAAAAAAAGTTTTGGTGAAGTCCAAATTACCTATTGTTTTTTCCATGTGTTCATCGTACTTTGGTGTCATATCTAAGAATTCGTTGCCAAATACAGCATCATAAAGATCCATACCTTATGCCTTATTCTAAAAACATAATAGTTTTAGTTCTTATGTTTATATAGTTGTTCTGTTTTGATTTAGTTTTTGTTCACAAAATGAGGCAGCAGTCAGCTTTTTTTTTTTTTTTTTTTTTTTGATGAAAACTGATCATCCAGTTTTCCCGGACCAAATGTTCAAAGACTGTTCTTTCTCCCTGAATGGTCTTGCCACCTTTGTTAAGAATCAGTTGGCCACAGATGTTTGGGCTTATTCTGGATTCTCAAATGTATTCCATTGGTCTGTTATGTCTACCCTTATTCTAGTACCACGCTGATTACTTTAGCTATGTTAATAAATTTTTAAATTATTGTGAGTCGTCTTACTTTATTTCTTTTTCAATAATTGCTTTTGCTCTTTAGGACCCTTCACAGTTTAATATGAATTTTAAGATCAGCTTATCTATTTCTATTTTGA
Source organism: Oreotragus oreotragus (assembly GCA_006410675.1). Classification (NCBI taxonomy): domain Eukaryota; kingdom Metazoa; phylum Chordata; class Mammalia; order Artiodactyla; family Bovidae; genus Oreotragus; species Oreotragus oreotragus. Next base: position 601,431 of record SJYX01005839.1, on the reverse strand, counting down.
AAAAACATTAGAATTTTTATAGAGATTGCATTAAGTCTATAGATCACTTTGGAAAGTATTACCATATTAAAAATGTTTTGTTTCCTAATCCATGAACATAGGATGGCTTTCCATTTATTTAGGCCTTCTTTAATTTCTTTCAGCAATACTTTATAATTTTTCAATGTATTAAGACTTTGACCTTCTTGGTTACATTTATTCCTAGATATTGTACTTTGAATGCTTTTGTAAATAGTATTGTTTTCTTAATTTCCTTTTTAGATCATACATTGATGTCATAGGGAAACACAATTGATTTAGATTTGTTTATCTTATACCTACAGGTTTGCTGAATTTCTGTAATATGTTAACTCTAGTAAGTTTGTGTGTGTGCATGTGTGATCTGGACTGCCTATACAGGCGTAACTTGTTTTATTACATTTTGCTTTATTGTGTTTAGAGATACTGTGTTTTTTTACGAATTGAAGGTTTGTGGCAACCTTGTGTTGAGCAAGTCTGTTGCCACCAGTTTATCAAGGGCATTTGCTCATTTGATGTTTCTGTTACATTTTGGTAATTTTTGGAATATTTCTAACTATCCAACAGCATTGCATGCTACAGAGAAATTGTTCATGAAAGGAAGAAATGGTTCATGAAAGGCTGAAGCTACCTCAGCCTTTAGCAGCCACCTCTCTGATCAGTCAGCCCCAATCAATACTGAGATAAGACCGTCTACCAGGAAAAAGGTTACAGTTTGCTAAAGGCTGAGATGATGGTTACCTTTTTTTTTTTTTTTTTTTTAGCAATAGTGTTTTTTAATTAAGTTATATTTCATTGCTTTCTTTGATACATAATGCTGTGTTACATTTAATCGACTNCAATACTGAGATAAGACCGTCTACCAGGAAAAAGGTTACAGTTTGCTAAAGGCTGAGATGATGGTTACCTTTTTTTTTTTTTTTTTTTTAGCAATAGTGTTTTTTAATTAAGGTATATTTCATTGCTTTCTTTGATACATAATGCTGTGTTACATTTAATCGACTGCAATTGACTCTTGAAAAGTCAGGGGATTGGTGTGCTGATCATGAGCACAGTTGAAAATCCAAGTATAACTTATAGTTGGACCTCCATAGCCAAGATTCTTTTTCTACAGATTCAACCAACCTTGAATTATGTAGTATTGTGGTATTTACTAGTAAACAGTAGTATTTACTATTGAAAAAAATTTGCATGCAGGTGAAATCTGTGTAGTTCAAACCCATGTTGTTCAAGGGTCAGCTATATAGTGTAATGATAACTTTTATATTTACTGGGAAACCAAAAATTTGTCTCTCTCTGTTACAATATTCCCTTTTAAGCAGTGGTCTGGAACTGAACACCGAACATCTCCCGGGCATTCCTGTGTGTAGTAGAATCATGTCATCTGCAGATAGGTGGTTTTACTTCTTTCCAATTAGGATGCCTTTTACTTGTTTTACTTGCATAATTGCTATGCCTAGAACTTCTAGTACAATGTTGAATAGCTAAGGTAAAAGCAGGCAGCCTTGTCTTAGGAGGAAAACTTTGTCTTTCACCATTGATGAGTAGGTTAGCTGTGAGTTTTTCATGGATACCTTTTACCATTTTAAGGAAATTCACTTCTAGTCTAGTTTGCTGAGTGTTTTTAATCATGAAACAGTGTTGGATTTTGTCAAGTGATCTTTCTGCATCTGTTGAGCTGATTGTTTAGTTTTATTCCTTTCTTCTATTAATATATAACATTGATCACTTCACTTATATTGAACCACCTTTGCATTCGTGGAGTAATTCCACTCAATTATGATATACAATCATCTTCGTGGTTTTTCTGGGATTTTATCTTCTTCCTTCAGAGATATAATCCTCTGCCTTTGCATTCTGATTAATTTTCTATGATTGTGGTATTTGTTCTGGAGATTGGAGGATTGTAATTCTTGTTTCTTCTGTCTGCACTCTGGTGGATAAGGCTTGTGCAAGCTTCCTGATGGGAGGGACTAGCATGGGAAAAACTGGGTCTTGCTCTGGTGGGTAGGGCCATGCTTAGTAAGACTTTAATCCAGTTGTCTGCTGAGGAGAGGGACTGCAGTTCAGTTCAATCTCTCAGTCATGTCCAACTCTTTGAGACCCCTTGGACTGCAGCACGCCAGGCTTCCTTGTCCATCACCAGTTCCTGGAGCCTACACAAACTCCTGTCCATCGCGTTGGTGATGCTATCCAACCATCTCATCCTCTGTTGTCCCCTTCTCCTCCTGCCTTCAATCTTTCCCAGCATCAGAGTTTTTTTCCAGTGAGTTCGTTCTTCGTATCAGGTGGCCAAAGTGCTGGAGTTTCAGGTTCAGCATCAGTCCTTCCGGTGAATATTCAGGACTGATTTTCTTTGGGATGGACTGGTTTGATCTCCTTGCAGTCCAAGGGACTCTCAAGAGTCTTCTCCAACACCACAGTTCCAAAGCATCAATTCTTTGGCACTCAGCTTTCTTTATAGTCCAGCTCTCACATCCATACATGACTACGGGAAAAACTCCTTATTAATTGTTTGGCCTGATGTGACCCAGCCCTGGAGTCTGCAGGATCCATGGTAGGGCTAATGGTGACTTCCAGGTGGGCTCGTGCCAAGGGGCACCTCCCAGGCTGTTACTGTCAGTGCTCCCATCCCCGTGGCAAACCACTGCCAATTCATGCCTCTGCATTAGATCCTCCAACACTAGCAGGTAGATCTGGCTCAGTCTTCTGTGGAGACACTGCTCTCTAACCTTGGATCCTGGTACACAGAAGATTTTGTTTGTGCCCTCCTAGAGTGAAGTGTCTGTTTCCCCTGTCCTGTGTAAGTCCTGCAATCAAATCCCGCTGCTCATCAAAGTCAGATTCCCTGGGGATGCCTAGTCACTTTGCTGGATCCCCAGACAGGGAAGCCTGACGTGGGCTCAGAACCTTCACAACAGTGGGAGAACTTCTTTGGTATTATTGTTCTCCAGTTTGTGGGCTGCCCNGCTGCTCATCAAAGTCAGATTCCCTGGGGATGCCTAGTCACTTTGCTGGATCCCCAGACAGGGAAGCCTGACGTGGGCTCAGAACCTTCACAACAGTGGGAGAACTTCTTTGGTATTATTGTTCTCCAGTTTGTGGGCTGCCCACCCAGCAGGTATAGATTTCATTTTATCATGATTGCCCCTTCTACCATCTCGTTGCAGCTTTTCCTTGTCTTTGGATGTACGATGTCTTTTTTTGGTGGATTTCAATCATTTTCCTTTTGATAATTGTTCAACAGCTAGTTGCTGTTTTGTACTCTTGCAGAGGAAATGAGCAAATGTCTTTTGTAATCCTTTTAATGTGCTGTTGGATTCAGCTTGGTAGTATTTTGTTGTGGATTTCTTGCATCTGTGTTCATAAGGGTCTGTCATTTTCACTTGATATTTTTGTTTGGTTTTGGTTTTTGGATAAAGCTGGCCTCATAGAATGTGTTAGTAGGTAGAGGTATTCTCTCTATTTTTGTAAAAGTTTGTGAAATATTGATGTTAATTCTCTAAATGATAGAAGTTACCAGTGAAAGCATTTAATCTTAGACTTTTTCTTTTGAGGAAGTCGATTACTGATTAAATCTCATGAGTCGCTCAGTCGTGTCTGACTCTTTGTGAACCCATGAATCGCAGCACGCCAGGCCTCCAACTCCTGGAGTCTACTCAAACTCATGCCAATTGAGTCGGTGATGCCATCCAGCCATCTCATCCTCGGTCGTCCCCTTCTCCTCCTGCCCCCCAATCCCTCCCAGCATCAGGGTCTTTTCCAATGAGTCAACTCTTCGCATGAGGTGGCCAAAGTATTGGAGTTTCAGCTTCAGCATCAGTCCTTCCAATGAACACCCAGGACTGATCTCCTTTTGGATGGACTGGTTGGACCTCCTTGCAGCCCAAGGGACTCTCAAGAGTCTTCTCCAACACCACAGTTCAAAAGCATCAATTCTTCGGCGCTCAGCTTTCTTCACAGTACAACTCTCATATCCATACATGACCACTGGAGAAACCATAGCCTTGACTAGACGGACCTTTGCTGGCAAAGTAATGTCTCTGCTTTTTAATATGCTGCCTGCTGCTGCTGCTGCTAAGTTGCTTTAGTCGTGTCCGACTCTGTGCAACCCCATAGACGGCAGCCCACCAGGCTCCCCCGTCCCTGGGACTCTCCAGGCAAGAACACTGGAGTGGCTTGCCATTTCCTTCTCCAGTGCATGAAAGTGAAAAGTGAAAGTGAAGTCGCTCAGTCGTGTCCGACTCTTAGCAACCCCTTGGACTGCAGCCTTCCAGGCTCCTCCGTCCATGGGATTTTCCAGGCAAGAGTCCTGGAGTGGGGTGCCATTGCCTTCTCTGAATATGCTGTCTTGGTTGGTCATAAGTTTCCTTCCAAGGAGTCGGCATCTTTTAATTTCATGGCTACAGTCACCATCTGCAGTGATTTTGGAGTCCCCCAAAATAAGTCAGCCACTGTTTCCCCATCTGTTTGCCATAAAGTGATAGGACCTGATGCCATGAGCTCAGTTTTCTGAATGTTGAGCTTTAAGCCAACTTTTTCACTCATTTTCTGCCATAATTTATGTACGTGGTCTTACTTAATCCTCACAGTCCTACAGAAGGTTTCACTCTTATTTTATTGATAAAGCAACATGAAGTTGAAGGAAAGTGGAGTAATTTTGTCTGAAGGCTAAACACTGTGGAGCTGTTTTTCAAACTGAGGCAGATCTGCCTCAAAAGAGTGATTGTCTCAGCGCCACAGTATAAAATTTAGCTAAAACCCTGTCTTTTCTGTGAGACTTTTCTTAGCCATGCTATTTTATAGAACCTTCTACTTCCTTTGAACTGTAGACTATATAGTCAAATTATGCACTGGGGAAATAATGTATTGCTGTTTATTGATAGAAACATTTTTTTATATGTATGTGTTCCATATAATCTTCCTCAGATAACAGTGCATTAAAAAAACAACTATCAGCAATACTGATCATTTTGATTAGTTAGTGTAAGAAATAATTAGAATTTTCCCTGAAATACCTCAAAATCTGTTTCAGTCACCTTTCATAAAACAGTAGTGTACTATTGATAACATTTTGGTTTAATGGTTTCAATAAATTGGAAATTATGTATTCTGTCTCTGATGGTTCAAAATTACTACCCTGACCATGACTTAAGTCTTTTTCCATATGAGTAAACCTGATTCAGTCTTCACCAGGAACTAAATCTGGCCACGGCAGTGAAAGTGCCAAATCCTAACCACTAGACCACCAGGAAATTCCCAGGAATTTCTTTTAAATCATAATTATTTGAAAATATTTCTTTGTTTGATCATTAATAAGTACTACATTTTCTAAATATAATGTAGTATTTTCTGTAACATTTTGGTGAAATTTTATAGTTAGTTAAATTCACAGTAAATAAATGCTTCTGGTTTTATAATGAAAACTCCAGAATTGAATATATAATAAGCAAGAACTTGTTAGCAACTCAGATACAGAATCAGTAAAAAAACCTCTGGCTGGTTTTTGTATATTTGCCTTCACAAAATGGCCCCCGACTCCAGTACTCTTGCCTGGAAAATCCCATGGATGGAGGAGCCTGGTAGGCTACAGTCCATGGGGNGAATTGAATATATAATAAGCAAGAACTTGTTAGCAACTCAGATACAGAATCAGTAAAAAAACCTCTGGCTGGTTTTTGTATATTTGCCTTCACAAAATGGCCCCCGACTCCAGTACTCTTGCCTGGAAAATCCCATGGATGGAGGAGCCTGGTAGGCTACAGTCCATGGGGTTGCTGAGTCGAACATGACTGAGTGACTTCACTTCCACTTTTCACTTTGATGCACTGGATAAGGAAATGGCAACCCACTCCAGTGTTGTTGCCTCGAGAATCCCAGGGACAGGGGATCCTGGTGGACTGCCCGTCTATGGGGTCGCACAGAGTTGGACACGACTGCAGCAACTTAGCAGCAGCAGCAGCAGCAGCCTTCACAAAAATACATTCTTTTCTTTTCTTTTTTAAAGATAGTGATATAAGAGAGACCAGGGCAAGTTTAAAGCATGAAGTTGGGCACTCAAAGCTAGTGCTTTGGGACAAGACAGCCCAGAAGGATAGGTTGGGTGTGGATGGGAGGGGGTTTAGGATGAGGGAGACACATGTATACCTGTAGTTGATGTATGGCAAAAACCATCACAATATTGTGAAGTAATTATCCTCCAATTAAAATAACTTTTAAAATATTTGAAGAAAATAGAGGTGCATACCTTGGTTTAAGGAAAGCAAATTTCTTATGTTTGGATATTTTACCATCCTGAATGAAGATAATTATAGAGTAGTGGTTACCTTGGAATCTTTTTCTCAGAAGATAATTGGAATCTTGAATATGATTTTATTTTATTTACTTGCCTTTGGCTGTACTGGGTCTTCATTGCTGTGTGTAGGCTTTCTTTAGTTGTGGTGAGGGAGGGGTACTCTCTAGATGCTTTGTATGAGCTTCTTATTGTGGTGGCTTCCCTTGCTGCGGCAGGCTTCCTTGTTGGCTCAGACGGTAAAGTGTCTGCCTGCAATGCAGGAGACCCAGGTTCGATTCCTGGGTTGGGAAGATCNCTGTGTGTAGGCTTTCTTTAGTTGTGGTGAGGGAGGGGTACTCTCTAGATGCTTTGTATGAGCTTCTTATTGTGGTGGCTTCCCTTGCTGCGGCAGGCTTCCTTGTTGGCTCAGACGGTAAAGTGTCTGCCTGCAATGCAGGAGACCCAGGTTCGATTCCTGGGTTGGGAAGATCCCCTGGAGAAGGAAATGGCAATCCACTCCAGCAATTTGGCCTGGAAAATCGCGTGGACGGAGGAGCCTGATAAGCTACAGTCCGTGGGGTCGCAAAGAGCTGGACATGGCTGAGCGACTTCCCTTCACTTCTCTTCTCTTGCTGTGCAGGCATAGGCTCTAGGGCGCATGGGCTTCAGTAGTTGCCCACTGACCTAGTTGCCCTATGGCATGTGGAATCTTCCTGGATCAGGGATCAAACTTGTGTCCCCTGCATTGAAAGACACATTCTTAACTACCGGACCACCAGAGAAGTCCCTTGAGGCTGATTTCAGAGAAAAGAAAAACGATAAGTTGAGTAAATGGTAAATTCAGTAATTCATGTCTAATAAAAATATAATTTTACAGAAAATAAAACCTCTAGTTTTGTTTCATTTTTCTAGTTCTCAATGAAAGCGTGACACTTCCCCGTCTAAATATATGTAAATTTGAATTTATTTAATAGAGTTTAAATGTATTATAGGTGAAAGGTTAAGTGCTTATTGCAGAATTAATTTATGATCTGAACTTCCCTTTCAATAAAATTGTAACTCAGGGAAATAATTTATTCTCCAGATGTGCAAATGTTCCTGTTTACTTCCCACTAGACCTTAAATAATTTTGTGCTTCTTAAATATGATTAATTAGTATATTATTGCCAAATGAATTAATGGAACTTTTATAATGAGAGTTTTACTTTAACCATTAAAATCTACAAAATTTTTTAATATACATACAGTTGAGTATGTGAAGCTTTGAATTTGAAAGAGTTATCAAAATTGTTTGAATATTACTAAGCTGCTTCAGTCATGTCCAACTCTTTGGGATCCTATGGACTGTAGCCCACCAGGCTCTTCTGTCCAAAGGATTCTCCAGGCAGGAATACTGGAGTGTGTTGCCATGTCTTTCTCCAGTTAGCATTAGAAATAAACTAACATAACATTTCTTGTGTTCCAGGCAGTATATTAAGGTACAGATTATTTCTTCAACTGTTGTAAGGAATTCTTTCAAAGCCACAGTTGTTTGCATCTGCAGTCATGTCACTAACTTTGTTGTGCTTACTTTCAGTGGACATTAATCCTGTAGAGTCGTATGTGGCTGGAGTAGAAGTTTCAACAGCAGCCCTTAGAACATTCTTTTTTATTGTGTCTTTATTATTCTTTTTTTTTGGTTGCACTGGGTCTTCGTTGCTGCATGCAGACTTTCCTCTAGCAGCAGTGAGTGGGGCTCCTCTTACTTGCAGTGTGCAGGGTTCTCATTGCAGTGGCTTCTCGTTGCAGAGCACAGGCTCTAGGCTCAGGAGTTTAGCAGTTGCAGCATGCAGGCTCAGTAGGTTGTGGGTTTGGGGCTCTAGAGCACGGCCTGACTAGTTGTGGCGCACGGGCCTACTTGTTCTGCGCCATGTGGGTCTTCTTGAACCAGGGATTGAACCCATGTCCCCTGCACTAGCAGGTGGCTTCCTATCCATTGTATCATCACGGAAGTCCGGGATATTCTTAATTTTTGAGTTTTTGAACAGATTCCTAGCCTTTTCTAATAACCACTAAACAAAAAGACATCTGACATTGATTATGATTCTGGCCTCAAAATTTTTCTTTCTCATATTCCTTGTCTCTTGCTCATTGTTGTCAAATGTGTAGGGCACAGTAATTTTTTAATGGTAAATTTCTCTTTGCCCTTGAATTCTTTTCTGAAGCATTCCATATGCATCTATAATACTAATCTTACCACTTTGGGTATTTTTTTTAATTATCTATATTTTCACTTCTTATAATTGTATGTCTGTCTTCCTAGGATTTCTAACACTTGCACTTCTTTTGCACTTATTGAATATGGTGGGTTTATAAAATATCTCAAAATTAAGCAGAAATAGGAAGCTCATCATAGAGTGAAGAATACTGAAGGACCCAAAGTAAAATGATTTATGGCAGTTTAACACTCTTTAGGTGGAGGACAGAGTTGACACATTATCTAATAGTGTGGCATTGATGCATTTTTGACTCCTGTTAACTATTAATATAAAACTGTGGTCAAAAGTTTGATTGGTTTGAAAGTCATATGAAGGAACTTACTCATTTTAATTTTTAAAAAGACATGACTTGTTCTTGTCAGAGCTATGTGAATATGTGTGTCCTTTACCCTGTCAAAACTGAGATGATCAATTACCTTGTTCTGACTATATATGAAGCCCAAACAACATGACAGCCAGTCATTTTGTGCTGACTTAATAATGCTCTCCTTTGGTTGTAGCTGCAGTTTATTACCTTGCCTCTTCTGGTTGCAGAATTCCTCATTACAGAATTAATCTTTTATTAGTGAATGTGCATTTTTTTCTGCTACTGTTGCTTCTCATTATTATATGATTTTACCAGGTTGTTAAAGTTACACCTTTGTGGGCCCTCTTCTTTTATCCTCCTTGCATAAACCTGCTTCAGTTTGCCATATAGTAGCTTCTTGAGATGTGTCAAACTATGTGTAATATTTAGTGTACTTTGCTTTAAGAATTGTTTTGTATTATTAGGTGTTTATGGCTTAGTACCTTACTATTTGTAGCATCTTCCTATTAAATAATGAGGATAATACATGGTATCAGGAACATAACTCTTCAACAAGTTCAGTGTAATTTTATGTTAGGTGGTAGAATTAGATCATTAGTTTGTCATGGCAGTGCCACATGCTGCTGTCAAGAAAGCATTATGTATCCAGTGTTTTTTATTTTTGGTGGGGTCAATAGAAAATACCTCTGTAAGTGTAGTTTTCATGATGCATATAGCTCTATGACCTCAATGTGCTAGTCATTTAATGCCATAATTCATTGTTGAAGAATCATCTTATCAATATATTGCAAGTTAACTTGATTATTTCAGGTAATTTTGAATTTAGAGAATATTTTTAAAGTTCAGTAGGAAAAGGCAATGGCACCCCGCTCCAGTACTCTTGCCTGGAAAATCCCATGGACGGAGAGCCTGGTAGGCTGCAGTCCCTGGGGTCGTGAAGAGTTGGACACAACTGAGCTACTTCACTTTCAGTTTTCACTTTCCTGCATTGGAGAAGGATATGGCAACCCACTCGAGTGCTTACCTGGAGAATCCCAGGGACAGGGGAGCCTGGGTGGGCTGCCGTCTATGGGGTCACACAGAGTTGGACACAACTGAAGTGACTTAGCAGTAGCAGTATATATTTAACTTTTGTTTTTAGCTCATTATTCAAATAATGTAAAGTGTTAATAGTGTAATAACCAAATGTTAAACATGCATAGTACATATAAGAAAGGACCTTAGGAAACATCTTGTCCAATCTCCAATGCCGTATTTCCTTCTACAGTGTTCTGACAAATAGTCCAGCCTGCTGAATCATTCAAGTCACTCTAAACAGCCTTTTGAAATGCTGAATGGTTCCTGTTTCTACTTAATCTTGAGATAAAACCACATTTTTATGATTCAAGCATATTGATTATATATTATTCCTTCTATATGCCAGACCTTAAAACATTTGAAGATTGTTAATTGTATTGGCAAATTAGTTAAACATACCAAGTTTTCTCTTCATTCATTATGTTTTATGCTGGATACCCTTATTCACTATTTTTTTAAGAGTTTCCTGTCAATGTGACATCCCGCTTAGGATACTACCTGGATGATATGGTTATATACAGTACACTCTGTCTTCACTTGATTGTACACTAGGTGAGACAGGTGTGTATATATATATATATAGTGTATAGTATATCTAGGCTTAAATACTGAACTAATTTTAGGTCTAATGTTTCACTTAACTGAGATTTGTTTTGCAGTTAGAATGACAGTTGACCCAACCTTATGTATGTCTAATTGAAGTTGTCATGTGTTCTCAAGGATAATTTCAGTGAACATGGGATTTGTAAAAATCTGACAGATCCTAACTGTAACTCAGCTAATGGGCAACGTTATAATTTATTTATAGCTATGCAATATAGTTATTAATGAACTAATGTAGAAATGAGGGCAAATTGTACTGTATTTTGTGAAAAATCATACTTCATGACAAAGGTTGGCATTATGTAATAAGTACCCACAAAATATTAACCTACTTACAATAAATACAATTAATAATGTACATAAAAGAATGAAATTAAGCTAATTTTCTATCAAAAAAGAATTATTCATGAACAGAAAGTGGACAGCATGGATTTGATGACAGGAAGGTTGTATCTAATCTGAATTACTGAGTGACCTAGGAAGCTTGCTCAGAGGGATTACAGAATAATTATGTTAATATGCAATTATCACCTCATTTCTTCTGTAGTAACCTCAAGATGTAGTGTAGTGAGGGTGTTATAGCAAGTGCTGATAGTTTGCAAAAATACTGATGTTTGAGATTTCTGAGACAATAAGTCTAGCTCGAGGCATATAAGTGATGATCTGTCATCTTGAAGACAGATCTGACCTTTGTACTTTTTTTTTTTAATGCTCTTAGTAGTATATAACTACAGGCAGTTATAGCTGTAGAACTCATTATGATTTCCTAGAACCTGAAATGTGTTTTATGTAGATTTAAAATTCCATTTGCAGCTTTTCATTAAGTGTGTGAATTTTTTAAATAGCAGTTTACAATTCAGTTAAAAGAAAAATTCTGCAGTTATATGATTACATGGAGCAGGACACAGTGATAGTATTTAAACATTTAGTAAAAAGATTCTAATTGATACAGCAATTTCATTGAAATTTAGAGAGGCCAAACAATATAACATTAATTTGTTTATTTTAATTTAGTAGTTTCTCTTTTTAAAACTTAATGAATAATGCCTACCTTCAGATATGTCCCTTCCTTTGTTATGTTGACATAAGCTGGTGTTTGTAACTCTCTTATATGTATTTAACTATATAGAGATTGTTGAAAAATCTGTTTGAGAGTGTGTGAAATTAGTTTATAGGTCAAAAAATGTTTTCTTGCCTGGATTCTCCTCCATAAATGTCCTGAATATAGGGAAACAATTTATGATGTCAAAATTCTGGATCAGTGCAACACATATTAATGATCCATTATTCTTTTTTGTATCTCAATGCAATAGTTTTGAGTCTTGAATGCTGTTAAGAAAAAATGTATCTTGTTTGTATCTTTTCATTTCTAGAAATATATTCTGAAAATTAAGCCAAGAAAATTTTTTACGGTTGCTAAAATACTAGCTTACTTATTCAGTTTCTTATAGCATATTTTTAGACTGATGTGATAGATTTTTAATATTAATGTACTAATAAATTTTTTTCTGAAAAAGAATGACTCCTCTGTTTTTAAGCAGAGATAGTCTATTGGTGACAAGTAAGGTGCATTTCACTATGTAGATGTAAAGGAAAACTTTGATTGTTAAAGACCTCATTTTATATTTTCACAATATTTAATTTTACCTTTTCTTTTACTACATGTATTTTGTATGTTAAAAATTTGGTATACATATATACTCTGTTTTTGAGCAAAACACTTTGGTATCTTCCAATTTATGGAAGCTCTTATAAAGCCATTCTAGTAATGAGAATGCAATCTCCAAGCCGACATGATACTCTCATAGTTTGTCACCCTGCTGTTCAGGGGGTACCAATGAAGTTGCTTTAAATGGGAAGCGTCTGTTCCATCTCTGAACCTCTAACACCAGAACAGATGGGTGGAACATGGAACATGGAAGGTTTTACCTCTGAGGTGGTAACAGTGAAGCCACTCATTAACACTGAATTTACCACTTTGTTAGCAACATTGCTTCCTGTTGAGAAAAGCTAATATAGGCTTTCAGATTGACTGAGCATATATTTGTCTGCCTCTGTGATTATAATAAGTTGGAATAGAAAGTAAGTGTCTTACAGGCTAATTTTTTTTTTTAATTTGTTGTCCATTTCTGACTTATGTGGTTGTTCCTATTTGGGCATTTTACTTTTTCTACTTAATAAGAAACATCATTAATGAGTAGTAGTATAACATCATGATTTGCTTTCCTTTTCATTGACATTTGCACACTCCTTCCTAACACATGTTTATGTGCTGCCCATTTTTAACTTCTGTGTATGTGATGTAGAAACTCCTGCTGGGTGCTGCATTAGCACCATTTTGGAGTGATATCATTGAATATAATCTTATTTGAAGTCTGTTTTTATTACTGTGGAAATTTGCCAATCTCAAAACAGAATGCTAAGACCTATGAAGGTCAGAAAAATAATTGTTGGTATAAGTGACAATGCCAAAGAAAGATATTTGTAGTATTTGTTGTATTAAAGAACATATCTTGTGGAAAATATAAGGTCATATTTATAAGAGGTGCTTTAAGTTGTGAAATAAGAAAATACTTAGAAGCAGTTCTTTTATCCTTTAACTAGATTTAATGTTTTTACAAAATATATACTTGGTACCATAAAATAAATTAGAAATAATAAACTTCATTGAAAATGTTTTCATTTCTAAATAGCAATTAAAGCTCTTGCTGTTGTAAATAAAATTACTCATTATACAAATAAGAATACTATAAAAGAAAAGTGATAGACTTTATTCTTTATCTGAGAGCAGGAACTAAACCCCTATTACTAGAGCAGTGTGTGGCACATAGTAGGGGCTCAATAAATATTTGTAGCATTAATAAATTATACTTAATACTAGGTATAAAAGGAAAAGAAATATGGAATATTATGCCAGTACTTCAAATAATTAAATAAGTGAGGTTGCCAAATAGCAGGTTTGTAAATTGCACTTGATGATTATTAAATATTTTGAAAGCCTTGCTATAACTGCTGAGTTAAGAAATCAGAAACTTGATGGAATTTCCAGTATTTGAATGAGATACCCAAATTTTATAGGAAGAAAACTAGTTTTCAGAAACTTTTGAATTGATTTTGCAGTTGTGTTTTTATTCATTTACCATATTAGTACTTTATTCAACAAATATTGCTGAGCAGCTACGCTCAGGATCTTGTTAGGTTCTAAGAGCTCACTATCCCTACCCTTCAAGAGCTTACATTCTTCCAAGGTAATGCCTGTATAGTGTGGCCATTTCTAAGAGCAAAATAAGAACAGAGTACAAGGAAATTCTTAATAGTAGGGCCAGTATTTATAGCCATGGAATGTTTGTCTTCCAAACTTTCATAAGTCTTCTTTTAAAATATTCTGCTGTCCTCTCATAACAGTTAAATATATTATCAAAAACGTTTAGTACCTATGGCTGATTCTTGATGTATGACAGAAAAACACAAAATTCTGTAAGCAGTTATCCTTCAATTAGAAAAAAAAATTTTTAATGCCTAGAAAATATTATCTACATTTTATAAGAAATAAACTGAAGAATTTACCATACATTTATGATGTTTTCTGGAGAAGGAAATGGCAACCCACTCCAGTACTCNCAGTTATCCTTCAATTAGAAAAAAAAATTTTTAATGCCTAGAAAATATTATCTACATTTTATAAGAAATAAACTGAAGAATTTACCATACATTTATGATGTTTTCTGGAGAAGGAAATGGCAACCCACTCCAGTACTCTTGCCTTGAAAATCCCATAGACGGAGGAGCTTGGTGCAGGCTACTATCCATGGGGTTACAAAGAATCGGGCACGACTGAGCGACTTCACTTCACTTCATGATGTTTTCAGATTAGAGTAAAAACTTTTAGATCATTGCAGTAGAGTGTCAGATCATAAAATGGGATAACTTCCTGTTAGGGAATGCCTTGAATTGGGGGACTCAAGTTATGAAAGTTTAAAGAAACATAAAACTTCTTATTTTAACTTTATAAATTTAGAATAAAGGATAATTTACATAAGGATAGAATGAAACCCAGCTAATGAAGTGTTTTTTAAATTACCAGAATTTTAGGAGAATGTGAAATACTGAGAGTAGAACAGTCTTATTTTAAATTAAAAAAATACAGTTTCATACATTAGTCATTGTTGTTGATAGCACATAAGTACATTCAAATAAGCTTCTTTACTGATTGGTATTTTGTTACCTTCCTCTGGAAATGGAGTTTTAAGTGACAAAAGTTTTACTTTTGTGTAATATGTAACACTTTACATTATTCTCTAGTGTAGAATGTCCACAATAAATTTACTTAGGTAAGATAATTTTCTTTTTATTAACAATCTCATATATAAGATTTTAGATTTTTTTTCAGTCTAGCATATTCATTTATATTGTGTGTGTCTGTGTGTGTGTTTATGTTGCTTTGCTCTACACATTTTGTATATATACAGTTTGGGGGGTGTTGTTGCCTAACACAAAGGAAAAATTAACCTCTGCAACACTAAAAATCTTTCAGTTTCTTAAAGTGTTTCTTCATTCTTGAAAAATTATTTCGGTCTTAATATAATGGGTAGAATTAAGCTACTAAAAATGTATACTTTCAACTCTCCATGCATTCTAAGGATAATCTTTCATGCAAATCTAAAATTTTTTTTTCCATTTTCTAGACTAAATGTGTCAAATGGGCTTACCAACAATATGGATGATTTGAAGATAAACACCGATGTTACTGGTGCTAAAGAAGAACTCCTAGATGACAACAGTTTTATATCAGACAAAGAGAGTGGAGTTCATAAACCAAAAGATTGTCAAGCATCATTTCAGAAAAACAATACATTCACTTTGCCTGAAGAACTGTCAAAGGACAAATCTGAAAAAGCCTTAAGTGGAGGCCAGTCTACTCTGTTTATACATGCTGGTGCTCCTACTGTTTCTAGTGAAAACTTTATCTTGCCTAAGGGAGCTGCTGTTAATGGACCAGTTTCACACTCCTCCTTAACTAAGACTTCCAATATGAGTAAAGGCAGTGTTTCATTAACCACTGGACAGCCTGTGGATCAGCCCACGACAGAATCTTGTTCAGGTTTGAAGGTGGCAGCCGATCTTCAGCTGTCTACACCACAGAAAGCAAGTCAACATCAAGTTTTATTTTTATTATCAGATGTAGCACATGCTAAGAATCCAACCCATTCCATTAAAAAACTACCTACCTCTGCTTCAATTGGTTGTGACATTCAGAATTCAGTAGGGAGTGGTATAAAGTCAGATAGCACTTTAATAAATCAAGTAGAGGTGGGTGAGGATAGTGAAGATTTATTGGTAAAAAATGATTGTGTCAGTTCATTAACAGGAATTTCCTCAGGTACAGATGAATTTAGGTCAGACAATGATACAAACTGGGATCCCCAAAAAGAGTTCATTCAGTTTCTTATAACTAATGATGACACAGTAGTAGATAAAGCTCCAGTTCACTCTAAAGTAGGTCTGGAAAAAAAGAGAAAGAGAAAAATGGATGTAAGCAAGATAACTCGTTATACAGAAGATTGCTTTAGTGATTCTAACTGTGTACCCAGTAAGTCAAAAATGCTAGAAGTAGACTTTATGGAACAGAATGAAGACGTGCAAGCAATAGACTCACGGACATATGCATTATCACAAGTGAAACCTGAATCAGCTGATGAAGACTTGGAATCTGTGGATACTTTTCAACATCTAATTTTTAATTCAGATAAGTGTGGAGAAGACAGTTCACCTGTTCATACTAGCACTTTTCTTTCAAATACCTTAAAAAAGAAATGTGAAGAAAGTGATTCTGAGTCACCTGTTACTTTCAACACCGAAGAGCCATCATTCTACCCCTGTACAAAGTGCAATGTGAATTTTAGGGAGAAAAAGCATCTCCACAGGCATATGATGTATCATTTAGATGGGAATAGTCACTTTCGTCATCTTAATGTCCCAAGGCCATATGCTTGTAGAGAATGTGGACGGACATTTCGAGATCGTAACTCACTGCTAAAGCATATGATTATTCACCAAGAAAGAAGACAGAAATTGATGGAGGAAATACGTGAATTGAAAGAACTTCAGGATGAAGGAAGAAGTGCACGATTACAATGCCCTCAGTGTGTGTTTGGTACCAATTGCCCTAAAACATTTGTGCAACATGCTAAAACCCATGAAAAAGATAAAAGGTACTACTGCTGTGAAGAGTGTAACTTTATGGCAGTGACAGAAAATGAGCTGGAATGCCATCGAGGAATTGCCCATGGAGCAGTGGTAAAATGCCCTATTGTCAGTTCTGATGTAGTCCAGAGAAAAACACACAAAAAAACATTCATGAAAGACCCCATTATAGGATCATCCAAAAAATCGGCTACCTATATATGTAAGATGTGTCCTTTTACTACTTCAGTCAGGAGTATTTTTAAAAAACACATGGAGTACTTGCATTCATCATCATGCATTGATTCATTTGGCAGTCCTCTTGGGCTTGATAAAAGAAAAAGTGACATAATTGAAGAACCTGTAGACACCGATAGTCCTAAACCATTAACCAAACAACAGTCAACAACATTTCCAAAGAACTCTGCTTTAAAACAAGATGTAAAGCGAACATTTGGATCATCCTCACAGTCAAGTAATTTTTCAAAATTCCATAAACGGCCACACAGAATACAAAAGGCTCGGAAAAGCATTGCCCAGTCAAGTGTAAATGTGTGCAATCAAAACAGTTCTCCTCACAAGACTGTTACGATTAAAAGCAGCATTGACCAAAAACCTAAGTATTTCCATCAGACAGCAAAAGAAAAATCTAATGGCAAGGCAAATAGCAACTATTTATATAGACATAAATATGAAAACTACAGAATGATAAAAAAATCAGGTGAATCATATCCTCTGCATTTCAAAAAAGAGGAAGCTAGTTCATTAAATTCTTTGCATCTGTTTTCATCAAGTAATTCTCACAATAGTTTTATTTCAGACCCTCATAACTCTGACACCAAAAGGCCAGAAAGCTTCAAAGACCACAGGCGTGTAGCTGTAAAGAGAGTAGTTAAGGAATCTAAGAAGGAAAGTTCTGTTGGAGGAGAAGACTTGGATAGCTATCCAGATTTCTTGCATAAGATGACCGTTGTTGTTTTGCAAAAACTTAATTCTACTGAAAAGAAAGATAGCTATGAAACAGAAGATGAAAGTTCCTGGGACAATGTTGAGCTAGGTGACTACACTACACAGACTATAGAAGATGAAACTTACCATGATATTAATCAAGAACATGTAAACTTATTCCCTCTATTTAAAAGCAAGGTGGAAGGTCAACAGTCTGGAGAAAATGCTGCACTTAGTTATGATCAGAATGATGGCTTTTATTTTGAATATTATGAAGATGGTGGAACTAATAACTTTTTGCATGAGATTCATGATCCTCAGCATTTAGAAAATGCAGAAACTGCATTGTCAAAGCATAGTTCTGTTTTTCACTGGACTGATTTGTCTCTTGAGAAGAAATCGTGTCCTTACTGCCCAGCAACATTTGAAACAGGTGTTGGGTTGTCAAATCATGTCAGGGGACATCTTCACAGAGCAGGATTAAGCTATGAAGCCCGCCATGTTGTATCACCAGAACAAATAGCCACAAGTGACAAAATGCAACATTTAAAAAGAACTGGCACAGGAACACCTGTTAAGCGAGTTAGAAAAGGTAAGTTTTCACGTGAATAATTTGGGCTAGTATGTCCATATTTGAATTCAAAGGATTTGAAGGTTTTTCACAAATTTGGCCTTCATTAGAATCACATAATTTCATATTTCAGAGTTAATTTGTTTTGAGGAGTTCAATTTATGAAAAAATTCTGATATTACTCTTGAAAAATTTTTTTTAGCTATAGAGAAGTCTGAAACCACTTCTGAACACACTTGTCAGCTCTGTGGTGGTTGGTTTGATACTAAAATTGGATTATCAAATCATGTTAGAGGCCACCTGAAAAGACTTGGAAAGACCAAGTGGGATGCTCACAAATCTCCAATCTGTGTTCTGAATGAGATGATGCAAAATGAAGAAAAATATGAAAAAATCTTAAAGGCATTGAACAGTCGTCGTATTATTCCTCGACCATTTGTAGCTCAAAAACTTGCATCAAGTGATGACTTTCTATCTCAAAATGTTATACCTCTTGAAGCATACCGTAATGGCCTAAAGACTGAAGCTTTATCAGTGTCTGCATCAGAGGAAGAAGGGCTGAGTTTCTTAAATGAATATGATGAAACTAAACCAGAACTCCCCAGTGGAAAAAAGAATCAGTCTCTTACACTGATAGAACTGCTTAAAAATAAAAGGATGGGAGAAGAAAAGAATTCTTCTGTTTCTCCTCAAAAGATCCATAATCAAACTGCAAGAAAAAGGTTTGTTCAGAAATGTGTTCTTCCACTAAATGAAGATAGTCCATTGATGTATCAACCACAAAAAATGGACTTCACTATGCACTCAGGTAAGAGGACATTTATGACTATCTTACATAATTTAAACACAATTATGTTTACCTTAGTGGAACATGTATAGAAAATACTTTTTCAGAATCCTTTATTTAAGCTGCTTTTTTGCAGAACAGAGATTGGTTACACTGTTATTTCTATATAAATCATCAGTTGATGTTCATCAGCATTGGAGTCTCTGTGCCTCATTTCTTGGTCATAGTGCAAGGTGAGAACAAAAGCAAAAACACACAAAAAACTGATCTATAAAAATAAAATTTGTCATGGATGGGTGATGGTTCTTTGGATGGGAGGTTGACATTGTTCAGAAGCATAGTGTTACTGAAAAGGCTGTCATATTTTTGCCAGTGCTCCAGAGTGAATTTGTTTTCAAGATTGTAGTTGTCCAGATTTTCCTCCTGTGTAGGTCAAACAAACAGAATGGATTGGTGTTTGTCATGTGTTGCCATTAACCCAAAGAAACTTCCTCCCCCTCTAATTCCTCATTGTATTGTGAGATAGTTTGGTTTTGGAGGACTGTTGTGAGTATAAAACATTTATTTGGGATTTTAGATTTTACAACATGTTCTATTTGGACAGAACAGATGGTTTAACCTAATGGTTGTGCACGCATAGTTTTTCCTTTTCAAAAGAATATTTTGTATGAGTCGGCAAATGATGTGGCAGATAAAGTTGCCAAGCTTTATTTGGTATTGCTAAGTCTGGTTTTAGACTAAAGAATTGTTGTGTCTGTATAGGTTTCTTTTGGATGTTAAGAGTGCTGAAGATTAGTTTAGATGATACCGTAATTTTAGCCCTAGGTTGAAGGTAAAAGTAACTCGTCAGTGAATTAATAATGAATAAAATTACTATAATGTTGGTTTGTTTACTTTGGGCAGACATTGGGATATTCTAAATATTTGTAGTGCAGATTTGATTTGAGGAAAGATTGTCTTGTATTGTTAAGTGGTCTGAAAAAAATTTGTCTTGTATGGGCTTCTGGTTAATAGGGATCTTTCTTTTGTACAAAGAGAATCTTTCAAAGCTAATATTTCAACATTTTTCAGAGGGATAAAATGTAAGCAAGATGTGGCAGTTATGTTGGCCAAGGTGTAGTACACTTCAGAGAGGGGAAAGTGTATCTGTGGCTATCACAATAATGTTGAAAAAAACCAGTTGAAATGTGTTGGGGGCGTGAGGGCTGTTTGATAAGATAGGAGTTTCTTATTGTTTCAACATGTTTTCTTTACTGTGATGACTGAGATGTTATCGTGTTGATCATTTATTTAGCACAAAGATTTTAGGAAAAAACTTCAGATCATTAACTTTCAGTATTGATTGCGCATTCAGAGTAATGAACATAAAATGCCCTGAATAAAATGTTGTGTCTAACAGCTGTTCATTGGTGTGTTTTACCACCTTTTCTCCCAGCCTTCATCAGAAAGCCTAATTTAGTATTGAGCCTTTTACGGTTTTGTGGGTAAAACACTTTAATTACCACTTTGTCAACTAGACTTTTTAATTTTTTTTTTATTGATAATGTTGTAAACTTTGAAACTTCTCAACAGAACTGTGCAATTCAAATCACAGGATTGTATTTTAGGTTTAGGAAATGATCTGCGTAACACAGAAATCTGCAAGAAAGTGATAATAGGTATTAAATCCAAAGATACTCAAGGGTTCAAGACAACTCCTCTTCTCCCTTTCCAAAAGAGCATGGGTTGCCTCTAAATACTAACTACAAACTAATAATAGTTAACTTAATTTCCCCTCCATATCTTAAGCTAATTCAATGAACGTTTTTTAAAACCATCTTTATTGTGGTACTTTTCTTCACGCTTTTACCTAAGAAAATTTCACTTTTTGAAGTGAGAACTGGATTATAGTTTTCTTTTGAATGATAGGTATGCCTGTGAAGCTTAGAACATGTGTGCATTGCAATACGACGTTTACAAGTGCTGTTAGCCTGTCCAACCACTTACGCGCTTATGCACGAAAGAAGAGTGCTGGACTTTTGACTGGTACAGGTATGTTTGAACAGATAACACAGCAAGTCTGTTTGATACAATACACATTTTTTTTTCCTCACCAGACTGGTGCTAGTTCAGATGATATTTATGGCTTTCTTTTGTAAGCAGCAGTTGAGTCTGAACACACATTAAATTTCAGCAACTTGTAAACTATTGGATATAATTTTAATTAAGTTATTCTTTTTCATTTAGCTCTTATTGGCTTGATTTGAGGAAAAAGTAACCCAATAGAGGTGTGGAAACTTTTGAGTCTACATTATTTTTATTGATTTTTAAATTATACTATTTTTACGTTTATTTTTGTTAGTAGATTCTAGTAAGACACCTCTCTTTGGTAAAAAAAGAATTCTAGCTTAGGGAAATGGTTTATTTGGCAAGGAAATTATAGTGAAATTTCAGATATGTAGCTAGATTAGAAAAATAAGCAAATGAACAAGTCTTCATTAGTCTATAGATCAACTTTTTGAAGGGGCTAGCCTTAATAATGGCCTGTGTTTATGACTGAATAGATTTTTCATTTAATGCCCCTAAGCTATATTTAGCATTAATAAATATAGCTGTGCACATAAATGTTACTATGCACATTTCTGTGTTATTTTTGGTTGGTTAGCCCAACCTTGCAGATACCTTTTCATATGGCTAGCTTGTGAAAATTTTATTAGCTTACTCATATGTAATACTGCTTCTTAAATCCTATGGAATGCCTTGCTCATTTTGTTTGTAGCCTTTCAAGCAACTTTGCTTTAGCAAACTCCATCTCTCTGACATCTTAAAATACTCTCTTTTCTAAATAGATCTACATAAATCCTTTTACCTAAAAGTCTCTTTCCAGTCTTTTCGTTTCTCTTGCTCTTTTAGATCACTGCCTTCTGCTTTCTTCTAGTTGTTTATCCAGCTTTTTTATTCTTCCTCATGTCTTCCTATGGCTTACATTCAGTTTGTTCTTGCCACCAAAGAAGCACTTGTAGTCACATTAGTGTCTTTCTTCTGCTTCTTTGCTTTATCCTGACTTAATATATCACTGACTTGGGGTGACTACTGACCATTTATATTAAAAGGAGGGAAGTAGAGTGAGCTTTACTTTACTAGATTAGTCCTCCTACTGTGACATTTTAGTTATTTCTAGCTTCATCAGTCTTGAAAGGTGATTGCAGACATTAGAGGCAGGGGACAGTGAAAATAAGAGGCTGTAGAAACAGGAAATCATTATTGTTATTGTAGCCACTAATTTATATTGAACACTTCTTTGCTGCATGCAATTTACATGCATAACATTTAATCTCCATAACCACCGTTTTAGTTGTACGTATTATAATGATCTGTATTTTATAGGAAACTAGAGCTTTAGAGAATTTAAGCAAGTTGTCCAAAACTTACGCAGCTAATAGCAGACTTGAAATTTCAGTCAAGGCTGTGTTATCCTGAGGTCTTTGTTTTTAATCACTGTTACTTACAGAGTGACAGCAATGGAAAATTCCTAAAAACGAAGTTGGGTTCAAGATGAGGAGCATTCTGGTGAAGATTCTAATTAGAAAGAACAGGGAGAGTAGTTCCCTGATGGCCTAGTGGTTAGGAGTCTGGGCTTCACAGCCATGACTCAGGTTCAGTTCTTGGTTGAAGAACTGAGATCCTGCAAGCTGCATGGTGTGATCAAGAAAGAAAGGAAAAAAAGAAAGAGAGAGAGAACATGCAATCTAATACAGGCCTAGCCCAAGAAATTAGTTAGGCCTGCGTTAGATTTCAGAAGACTTTAGAAAATGTTCCATTCTGACTATTTGGGCACATTGCATAAATATTCACTTGAGTGGGGAGGGACTCTCTCCAGTCTAGATTTTGTAGTCCATTAAAAAATGCCTTTATCTCATCTGAAAATCCTTCAGAACATAGTACTAATTGCTAATAAATAACTGATCATAACCTTCCATTGACCAAGAGTGCATTCTCACGAACACTTTATCATCTAAAAAATTTCATTAGTTGGGAAAAATGTAATACAAGATGAATGGGGATACATTTTTGTGGGCATCAAGAAGGGGGATGCCATGTTTAAATGTTATTAAATACTAACCAAAATATCTATCAGAAGTGTTAAAAATATAAAAGTGTGTATTAGGCAGTCCTAGGCCAAAGAGAAGGGAAATGAAAAGGTGAAGAAAGGTGGTATTTTCCACAACCCCCATCCACTTTTAAGAAATATAAACATTGCATGGTCCCTTGGAAATTCTGAAACATTTCCCCTGCTTTTAAAAATCGTGACCAGTAGAGCTATATAGAAGATATTTTTGCTGTTTATTCATGCCAATAAGAAGTTTTTATCAGCTTTATTAATGTTTTTTTGTTTTCTAAGTGGAGCATTCTGTATTACATTTATAAACTCCACATACGTATTCTCTTCTTCCATATCATTTTCACTGGTATAAAATAATGGTCCCAGCCTATTATCCTAGAGGGTTCCACTGAGTTATTGTAAGGCATTCATCAATTCATATGAGTAAAAGGCATTATTTTTTAAGAATACATAGATGCTGTTTTGAGGAATAAACTAGAGAGTCTTTTTTTTTTTTAATTTACCTTAATTCATGTATATCACAAAACTGAAACTGAAAGGGAAAATAAGTAGAACTGAAATCTCTATTCTCCTAGTCCAAGCAGATTTGATTGACATGTGTTTTTAATTATGTGGCCTACTTTGGAAAAAAAACCATAGATCCTTGATGAAATGATCAAGACATGCTTTGATTCCTATAGTAGACTAAACTCCCAAGCCTTCTTAGAAGCCGCCAGCTCCTGGCCTTGTCTCTGGGAACTGGTGGCTTTTTGAGAAAGAGAAATATTCCAACTATCCTGAAGAGAATGAAAAGGATGCTCCTCTGTTTCTCAAATATTTATTTACTGATGACTCAAATACTTCTAATGTGATAGTTCTCTATTCTTTTGGGGAGATGGTTATTGACATTTTTGAGACTTCACTATGACCCCCATCCCAGAAACATGTACTTTATCATCCATAGATAAAATATTTTCTATATGTAGGCTTTATATATAGATGATAACCATTGAAGGTTTTCATCCATGGGCCCTTCCTCTGGTAAAAGCTAAGAAAGAGGAGATGCCAGCTAAAAA
Source organism: Oreotragus oreotragus (assembly GCA_006410675.1). Classification (NCBI taxonomy): domain Eukaryota; kingdom Metazoa; phylum Chordata; class Mammalia; order Artiodactyla; family Bovidae; genus Oreotragus; species Oreotragus oreotragus. The sequence continues at coordinate 577,248 of SJYX01005839.1, read as the reverse complement.
TGAAGTGGAAAGAATACAGAACTGGGGGAATCTGGAGCACTAAGAAATCTTTGTGTGTGTGTGTGCGTGTGTGTAACAGTTACAAGATGCCAGAATTAAGCAACATCAAACTCATTTCAGTGATCACAGATATAAATACTAATTTAAGTAAAAGGAAATAATGAAGAAGGTAGGAAAGTTTGGAAATTAAGGACATGGAAGAGGTAGGCATACTTGCAACAGAGTTCAGTTGTCAAAGAAGAGTAAACTTCACAGATTTAAATTTTGCCCAGAACTGACCTAGTTTATCATCCATTGGGCAGGTTCAACATGTGCCTTCAGTTGTGGATAATCATCCATGAAGCTGTTTCACTGTTTTTTAGTGGATTTTTGTCTAAAGAGGCTATTTCTAAAGGGTTACTTTATATCCTACATTACTGTAAATTCAAGATATACTTCTTATTCAAGAATTTTTTTCCAGTTAATATAGACTATACTATTATTGGTAGACTTCTTTTTCAGGTTTTGTTCTCTATAGATTGTTTTACATGTCCATACAGATTTTTTTCCTGGTTGATTCTTTGTATAGTCTAATAAGAACATTATTAATTTTCATTAAAAATTAGAAATTTCATGCAATTTATTTTAAATGGTTTTGGACTTTTACTTTATTGGCTTTTGTGTTTAATATTCTTTTAATTAGTTAAATGGTATTTTTTATACTGGCAGTATTTGAAACAGTATATTTACTAAGCTACTAACAGTGACTGAGTAATAGTGCCTCTTTCACTCTCATAAGTGTACTGGATTGCACAATAAATTATAGGGTCACTCGGGTTATTAAAATTTTTTAATATTTGAAATTATTCAAGATAAGGTGAATTGTGTCAGCTTAATCTACATTTGGAATTTAAAAATTTGGAGGTCAAAGTAAAAGTTAATTTTTGACAGAGAAAAGAAAGGAAAATAATTGGAGTTCAGGTAGAGAGAATGTTGTGAAAGGAAATATACCTAAGATGAATGCATGTTTGTATGATGCTTTTCTGTGGTAACAGCAATCTGTTATCTCCTAAAAAGAAGAAAAGATAACAGTGATATTCAGTGTTTTTATTGGAATTCCATTTTACATCTTGACCCTGTATATTCATACATATATACACTTGTTCACTCATTCACCTATCTGAATTGAGTATGATGTACTCTGATATTTTCTGTTGTATTCTTTCTCATTAAAAATTAATACTGGTCATGACCCAGTGAATTGATTTCTACCCAGTGAGAAGCCACTACCCACAGACTGAAAACACTTCCCTTCAGTGTCTCGTTTAGAAACTAATACTGATTAGAATCAACAATAATAGTAGTTTGGAAATCATAACACTCACTTGTGGCAGCAAGTGAATTTTCTTTACTCATATTCAAATGTTTATCTGTAGATCATGTTTTTTAATCATCATCTCACCTTTAGCATTTAAAGTGTTAATAAATTTGGAATTTCTAGATACTTAAAATTAATGCAAGAAAAATAGTTTTACATATGCAGATATTTGGGAGGAAAGCTTCATTTCATTTTCTTCAGAATACTTCCCATGATAACATTTTGAAAATAAAGCATGATCATTGCTGTTCTACAACAAACTCACCATTATAATTAAAGAATCACTTTTCCAATGAGAAAAAAATAACTTGAATTTATACTGTCCTTTCAGTCAATACCACTAATGTAATGTATCTACATTCTTTTTTAGTAAAGTCACTTTTATTTTTCATGTCATCCACTTTTAAGCAAACCAGTGGATTGTATGTTATTTTTTATGTTCTGTCGGAGTTCAAGTTCTCTAGTCTAGGCTTCCTTTCAAGGGGAGCGGGGAATTAAATTGGGTTTGTTTTTCCTTGCTGCCTTTACTATTTGTTTCATTGTTAGATAGAGCCTCAAAAAGAAAGAAAAAGAAAAAAAAAAGATAGCTCATGCTGTTATATTTCTTATAATGTTTAATATGGGTAAGAAAAATAAAATCAGCAGTCATATTCATTCAGAAAAAATTTTAACTGTCGTTAACTGTTGTACCAGGACTGTGCTAACTCTGAAGATATAAAGAACTTGCGCTCCAACTACAGAAACTTAATGTTAGTGATCTGGTAGGACAAGAACAAATGACACTGTTACAGAAGGCTTTGTAAGATTTCAGCTAGACTCTGAGTGTGAAGGCTGAGTAGCTTGAGGAAGAGATGAAGTGTAGGACATTCCAGGTAGAGAAAATAACATAGTATGGGATAAAGGGATGGAATTTGGAATTCAGGAGTTTTCCTTTTGGGAGAATTAGTTATAGGTGTTTGGGAAGATGATAATGCCAGAAAGGTGGGGTTTGATACTTTGAGTGCTTGCTAAAAATATTAAGAAGTCACTGAAGGATATTTTAAATAAGAAAATGACATGTTCCAATTTCTGTTTTTAAAAGGTGTTCCTCATGACACTGAAAGGGTTTCTGTAATTTGCTGGCTATAATTTATCTCTGTGGTACTACTCTTCATTAAGGGTATATATCTGTATATTTGTCTGCACAGTAATGTATGATTTATTTAGGACTAGCCACATAGTAAATTGTTCAAGTTGAGTAAGTTTTCTAGGTAATGGAAGACTAGTGTCAAAGTTGATTTCATCCTAACCACTTTGCGATGGTAGTGTTTCTAAACTGTTATTCTTATTTTGGCCTGAGTATAATTTAATTATTTGAGTATTTAGAATCACCTTAACGAATGCTCGGAGAAGGCAATGGCACCCCACTCCAGTACTCTTGCCTGGAAAATCCCATAGATAGAGGAGCCTGGTAGGCTGCAGTCCATGGGGTCGCTAAGTCGGACATGACTGAGCGACTTCACTTTCACCTTTCGCTTTCATGCTTTGGAGAAGGAAATGGCAACCCACTCCAGTGTTCTTGCCTGGAGAATCCCAGGGACGGGGGAGCCTGGTGGGCTGCCGTCTCTGGGGTCCCACAGAGTCGGACACGACTGAAGTGACTTAGCAATAGCAATAACAAATGCTAATTGTTCCATATGCCAGCAAAAATTGGGCTATTTTCCTACAATACGAAAAGGTGATTGGCTGATTTATTCACTAACTCAATTAACATTTTCTTCAAGGTGGTTTGTGTATTATGCTAAGTACTAAAGAGATAAATTGGATGTTACAGTATGATATAAGCAAAACACATGTTAAGTGCCAAGTGATAAGTGTACATGAAATACCTGAGGAAGTTCAGATGAAGAAGTTCCTTTCAACTAGACTAGGGCCAAGCAAGGCTTTTGGAAATCTGATTTGGACCTTGAAAGATTGTTAATTGAAATGGTAATGGGAGTCGGGGAAGGGAAGGAGCATACCTGCGAAGAAGCAGCTTGGAACTGTGTGAGACGTTTATTGAAAATACTGAGAAGCAGGAGAAAAGGGAATAGAGTTGGACAGGTAAAGGACATAGAATGCTGTTAATAGAACGCTAACCCATAGTGTTGGAATTAGTTTTGTTGAGCAGCCAGTAAAGACTTTGTAAAATGAATTTGTGTGAAACTTTTGAAACTCCTTTTTAAATAAAAATTAAAGGATTTGGTGGGGAAGTGGAGAAATTGTAGATGAGTTCATTTTAAGAGTCCTGATTCAGGATAGTGGCAGTTGGAATATAAAGGAGGAATAAAAATGCATGGATAAGATTGTGGAATTTAAGTAGAATTTGGCAGATTATTTAGAGGTTGAAGAATAAGAGGAAAGATGGAGATGGCTCAGAGTTTTAAGCTATGTTATTGAGAAGATGGTTATACCAGTATACAGTTAATGAATCTGCTACTGGGGTGTTTGTTAAGAGAAGGATAACCGTCATTACTCCTCTGGCCATCATTTATCTAGCAACACATCATTATCTAGCTGTCTACTGTTAACAAAGCAAACAATCACACTTAACTGAATCAATACATTTGTTTTTAGGAGAATAGAACCTAAGAGTTTTATACTATTATAGCATAAAATGGGAACCTGGTGAGCTGCCGTCTATGGGGTTGCACAGAGTCGGACATGACTGAAGTGACTCAGCAGCAGCAGCAGCATAAAATATTTGTATTTTATGATGCCTGCTTTTTTACTGGTCTAAGGTTATACAGTTTAGGAATTCTGTTTGACTGATAATCTTTTTTGACCAATATCTTGTTTTTCATAAAAGTCCTAACTAGTCTCCTAGCATTCCTATCAGTTCTTTGGCTTACTCATTTTCTGAGTTTTTATTTTTCTTAACAGTTGACTTAATCTGGATCTGACAGTTTTTATGTTTGAATTTTTTATCTTGTCTGATATCTTTATAACCTCAGTTCTCATGTTGTGTTTGCTATGATTTCTATTCTAACATAAATCTCTTGAATGCTGTTTATAATATGAACATGAATTAAAATGTAGTAGATTTTATAATAACACTGTATGTTCCTGGCCAGACCTAAACTGTAGATCAATCTATTTTAAATGGCTTTATGGAAATAGTAAAATAATACACAGATTTTCTCTTTTGGAGGTTAGAGCAAGAGGATGGCTTGTTGAGACTGGTGGTCCCTCACTAAAGTAAAAAAGTGGAAAAGTGAGATTTACTGTTTCTTTGTTGTGTCTAGAGTTTGAGGAATAAGGTTAATTCTTGCTGTCCAGCACTTAAAGTGTGTTTAATTGTGGCCTTAGCTAGAAGTTAGCTAAACCAGAAATTACCTAGTCAACACTGTGTTTGATAATAGTTTAGATTTTGTCTGGAGTGTAAAAAATACTTCAAAATGATAAAAAGCTAAAAGATCTATTGAGATTGTGGATTTGTGACATTTAGATTTACTATTATAATTAATCTGAGCTCTGTGTTGAACATGATTATAGTAAAAATAATTTAACAAAGTTTTAAATAAGGTCATTTCCTTACTTAACTAATTTTTACAGGAACAATCACTTAATTACTTCCAATAAATATGAAATGATAATTTGGAAATACTGACACTTTTAGAGACCAGGGAATGGGATTGTATTCAAGTGATTCTAAACGTGATTTAGAGTAGATTTGTCATTATGTATTTTAATGTTTATTCCAATTTTAGGTATGTCTTAGTCTTAGATAAGAGATTGATATTTAGTGCCTATTGTGTTGAGTAAAACAGCATGCAAGTCCAACCTGCCTTAAGGAGTAATTTTAAGGTTTTTTTCTTATCTTTTACCACAGAGAGGTAAAAAGATTTGCTTTCCTGTTTACTCTTAACTAAACAATAAACAATTTGTTACCTGAGGTATTATTAGCTTTTAGCTTTTTGCAACCTAGAAAGACTAGTCTGCCTGCAATTTCTGTCTATAAAAATGTGATAAAGTTTCATATTTATGTTTAGCTTTCCCCTTTACACTAATAATACTCAAATATTATTTTACTAGTCATTCCCTCTACTTTGAAATAGCAAAGGTTTTTAGATACTGAATACATATACTTTTTCTAGTCCCAAGTAGATAACTTCTCTGAACCAAGCACATAAGGCTGTTGCTACCATTAATATTAATACAGCCTCGTACTTTGTAGGGCAAACTCAAGCCACCTGAATCCTCTAGACTGATACTAAGCCATAAACTTGAAGGAAAGGAAATCTGTTTTTCAAATATTTTTCACTTCATCCTCTTCCAAGTAAAATGCTAAATCATGTAGTACCTAATTAACTTTGCCATAATTGCTCTGTGATCCTAGGTTAGTTACTATTTTTCATTATTGAGAATAGAAACTTTAAAAATTAATGAAACTAACTTAGGGCACTAAAAATAAATCCAGGTTTAGAGTGAAAATATCAAGGGAAAATGATGGTGAAAATATACTTCTGAGGTTGCTAGTTGTGAATTATATATGTTTAATTCCAGTTGGAAGGGGAACATTGCTTTCATAACAGTGAACTACTTAAACTTCTTTATATGTACATTTTGGGAATAATGACTGGTTTGTTTATGGCACTGGTTTAGTTATGGTTTGCTTTTGGTAGGTAGGACCAAAGAGTTGGTGTTGGGAGTAGGGAAGTCCTTTCCATTTTTAATGGGCTACAGAGAGTGGGATTTAACAGTTTTTCTCTTAATAGGTATTATTTTTTTTTTTTAATGGGCCAAGAGATCAAGAGGTGGAACTGAGGTCAGCCTTTCTCATTTGGGGTAGTTGCTACTCAGGATCTAGAACTGGCTACATAATTTGCAAGATACAGTGAAAAATGAAATTATAGTACCTCATGTTCAGAAATTATTAGGAATATCCAGACTGTAACAACAGAGCATTAAACCATGTTTGGGATACTGTGTGACTGTACAAGTTGTACACCCATGAAGTCTGTCTTATGCAAAGAGAAAAGTATACACTGAAGAAAAAAGAATTTAGGTTCTCAACAAATGATTTCCCCAAACCCACATCCCTATTTTATACAACAACATGTTTCTCTTCACCCCCTTAGTTGGGGCTGAGGGGAAGAAAATGCTGTTTGTGCAGTCTTTTGTGTGCTTGGGGCTTATGGGCCTTGAAGGATAATGGCAGCAACTAGAATTGAGTTTGTTTATCCATCTCACACCTCCGCACTTCTTGGAACCATAGGTATCTTCTTCCCACATCACCACTGGCATTACCTCCATCATCAGCTTGTTAATGGTGCTAGGAATGTTGACTTATCTGTTCATGTCATTTTAATCCCTGCTGTTTTCCTGAATGAGCTCATAGCTACCATTGGCCTGCCCACCTTATACAGGTCAACTAGATGGAGAAGAAATTTTCTCTAGAAGGGGTGGGGAGGGGTTTGTGTGTGTGCGCACACACTCTAGAATGCCTCTTATTCTGGATGTGTGTAACGTGGCCCTTGTATTAGGTTTGACTTTACCCTAAATATGCTTCCCTGGTGGCTCAGAGGTTAAAGCGTCTGCCTCTAATACAAGAGACCTGGGTTTGATCCCTGGGTCGGGAGGATCCCCTGGAGAAGGAAATGGCAACCCACTCCAGTATTCTTGCCTGGAGAATCCCATGGACGGAGGAGCCTGGTGGGCTACAGTCCATGGGGTCACAAAGAGTCGGACACGACTGAGCGGCTTAACTAATTTAACTTACCCTAAATATGGCAACAATCAGATAGGAACAAAACAGAAGAAATAGGGCTTTTGACTAAATGGGTAGGGAAGGATGATAGCAGATAACAATATTTTGGTGATGAATGCTAATTTAGTTACAGTGTTAGTTCTTTACCATAGAGGCTTCAGATGTTTCTAAGAAAAATACTTAATTCTTTGAGGTCTTTTGTGTAGTGAATTAAAAAGAAAATGAAATTCACTGAAACAATTATGTATATAATGGGCAGAAAGCTGGAAGTAGCAAAAGGACTTATGTTAGAACCCAAAGTAAATTACTTTTCTTTTGTGTATAAAGCTAATGTCTCAGAAAGCAGGCTTGAATTTACCATATTATTTATTGATTTGCTTTTCACTGATCCGGTTCAGTTCTTTAGACACAACTGTTGTATTTTGTAGTATAGCAGTTGGATGTTCTTTTTGAGGGCTCATAGTCTGTTGTATTTCTGTCATGTTCCTATCTATCAAAACAGCTAGCTGTTTTACTGAAAGGTTTATTCTAAAAAATATTTATAAGACCTTACAGCTCAACTCCATTTATTCTTCTTACAAGTAAAATATTACTACCAGTAGCAATGTGGATCCTTTATAAATCAGATAACTGCAAAGTTTTTTTTTTTTTTTTTTACAGTCTAATGGTTAAAATTGATCACTTCAAACATTATCTGCCACTCTAAATAGGAAGATTTGAGTGATTGGGTTTATTCATTTCTGAAGAAGCAGTTATATTCAAGGAGAAGAAAATTAAGAATTTCCAAAACTAATTTAGTATTTTTTGTAAATTTCAAGTATACAAACAATGCTAGATTTAAAATACTTTGAAACACAAAAACGGTATATGTCTGGTTTGGTTTTTGACAGTAACAAATAAGGGCAAATAAAATTGTAAAGAAAGCCTTTGTATTAATATAACATTATCTATTTGGCAGATTATTCATATAAATAACTTAAATAAACTTTTAGTTTGTTTGTCAGAAATATTGATGAGCCCCATTATACTAAAACTGACTTCTGTTAGTGATGTTGTTTTTAATGTTCTAATGATTTCTGGTACAGTCCAGAATGAAATGGCTTTTCCCTTGAGATAATAAAATCTGTTTTCAGAACATTTGTGTAATTGTCTTGTTTGTACATCATCTTTTTCATTTATGGAACATTTTGTGTTAATCATCTTTTTAATGTAGAGATTACCATATAGATGTCCCTTTTGTGTGCATATTTATAATATGTTAAATATTTTTAACACATTTTTCTAAAATTTTGGACAGTGTTGTAGGGGTGACAGTTGGATGTTGTTATTAGAAAAAAAATTCCTGTTAAATGTATTCATATTTTATGTTCTAACATAAATGACATTTCAGGGGATAAGAAATTTTAAAGTGATGATGGAAATATTAAGATAATAGAGGTATTTAGGTATAATTACCAGAGGCCCCTGGTTTTTAACATTTTAACTGTATGGACAAGTTTCCAAGGATTCTCAATACTTGTTATTCCCTAAACTTACTTAGAACTCTTAAGTACTAGAGATTCTCAATCATATGCTGACAGAGTTGTCCTGCTTTCCAAAGTCATAATATCTTCAAATATTAATTACAACAAAAACTATGGTATTCTCATTTAAAATTTAGATCTGATCCTTCATAAGACAGCTTAAACTTCAGAGTTTCTAGAATTCATATAATATCAAAAGTCAGAAAAATTCTTGTTTCCCTCTGTTAAAGTAAAAAACATTTCTACACCTCTGAGTAAATATTTTCAGTTCCATTTTTTAAAAGTATCACAGCATCTAAATGTGATTTAAATGTTTTATAACTGACTGGTATATCATTCTTTTACATACTTCCCCATCACCCTCAGTCCTTCTCCCTCAATTTGCTTTACACACCTAACATTATGGCACTCTGTGAACAAATATTTAAAGGATGGTTACAGTATATTTTATTTGTATCCTACAGTGATTTATTTACATTTTAGAAGAAATTTGAATACAATGTGGCAATTTTGACAACCCAGGAAGCTCATCAAAGATTCTGTCTGTAATCTCATGATATACTAAATGGTTCCCCTGTTCCATGTAACAGAGACAGGAATTGTGTGTGGTTTACCTAATAGATAAGAAAAGAGGAGCTGACATCGAGTAGCACTTAACCCTTTTTGAGTTCCTTAAACTCTTGTAGTGTATGAATTTCTTTGAAATTCACCTAAATTCAAATTGCTCACGGAGGCAACTAGGAAGAAGAATGTGCTGATTAGAGAGTATGTGTTACCTCATTCTTTCCACTGGTTGGGAAGAACCTAGTTTCTACATACAAGCTAGACTGGCAAGTGAAGAAAAGTGTGACTGCTAGCAACATGTTCATTTAAACAAATGATGCAGAAGTGTTCTACAGGAACTAGTATATATTACAGAGTGGTAGAACAAATTTCTGTTCATATGCTGTTTAAATGTCAAAGGTTAAATTACTGGGTTTTTCTTTATTTTTCGTTGCAGAAGTATTCATTGAGTTCCTACCATGTGCCAGGCTCTTGTATGAGCTCACTAATGAGAACCTTGTAAGATTTTTCTGTTCCAGATTTTGGTTGTTTAGCTTTGAAGCAGCCATTCTTAAATACATAACTTGAATTCCTGTAGTTCTTTACTTATTAGATTCTTCTTCTGAGGATAAACAGAGAAAGACTTTTAAAGAGGCAAGTGACAGGAAGCAAAAGACAGTGGCTTGAATGAGATTTAGGCTTCTCATGGTTTTATTTTTCTGTATGACATTTCTGTTAGCATTGCCACTTGACTATTGTAAGAAACAGTAGTCTGTTTACTGGTTTTTTAATATTAGCATCTGTTCTTTTGGAACCTGGACTTTGAAAACTCATTTCACACAATCATTGAATAGCCAATTCCTATTCTCTCTTCCCTAGAATTTTTCCAGGGCATTTCACATGACAGGTTAACAGAAGAAAATTCATTTGGACAACTCTTCTGTTACATTTGTTTCCCTTCCCCCTTGGGCCCCTAGAGATAAATTCTTACCATCTCTTCCTGCTAATTGACCAGCAGCACCCTAGAATACTATCATCACTTTGTCCAAAGGAATGGTGTAGTTGTATTTAAAGAATAAAATGTTATGTCCCATCTGTTCCTACCTATGAAAAAAAATCTCTTTTCTTTATTAAATTAGATTTTTTTAAAATAAATGATTAAAGGAGAAGTTAAGTAACAAATTTCAAGAGCAGTTAGCACTAGAATTTTGATGCACTTTAACATAAAAATCTTTTTTTTTCCCTTTTTAATCACATTTTTAAAATAGAAAATAATGTAACAAATAGTCATCATTTAATTTGTGGTCCATTTGTTAACTTCTGTGAGATAATCTGGATCTGTTTTTCTAGTAAAATAGAACATATGCTTGTATATACAATACAGATTCAGTTTAAAAATGAAAGTTGAGCATTCTTTGTCCTTTCAAATGTAGGGCTAGCTTATAATTTTTAGAGCTATTTATTATTGTAAAATTCAAAATGAATTGCATTAAACTTTTTACTAAGTTTTCAGAGTATGTGAAATCTGATTAATGGAGAAGTAATCAAATGCAAACTTAATGATCTTATATAAGACATGATAGCTTTCCTGGAAGTAAGATTTAACCAGATGTTAAAATAATGTATATATGATTGTAAGAGAAAAGTTTGCTGTTGCTGTGGTAATTGACCACTTTCGTAATTTCAGGTTGTTTTAGTTTTATCTTCTCAGTTCTGATTTGGTATGGTTAAGCATTATTTGAAAAATGAGGACAAGAAGAGTATATGCTGATAGTATTACTGCTATTAGAGAACCAGCTGCAAGCTAGTGCATGCTTCAGGGAATACAAATGAATGCAGACATTTTCTAACTTGATTTAGATGGTCTGACCTCCCAAGAAGTATCTGTATGTATGTGTACTTAGAACATGTAAAAAATGTTAAATCTTTTTCTTCCCCTTTTTAGCCTTAGATTGTAAGCAAAAGAAATCAAGGTCAAGATCCGGAAGCAAGAAGAAACTTTTATCATTACCTCATGGTGCTGACGAGGTTTACATTCTCCGATGCAGGTATATGTCTGCATTACCTAATCTGCTCAGTTTCTTCAGATTTTGCTTTGAGACGTACTAGTTATTTTGTTTGAGATTTTTAATTTTTGACTGAAGGTGCATTCTCAAAAATCAAGTTACAAATGAACTTTCAGAGACAGACTTAAAATCTTATATGGCTCATAATATGCTGTACTTCAACAACTAATCAAGTTCTTTATATTAGCGAAGGGCCTCTATGATATTATGATTTGTAAAAGTGGCTTTTTTTAATTGTTGGGTCATATTCGTGTTTTTTGTTTCCTTTAATTCGATGGTTTTCAGATTGTCTTGCATATTTTCCGTCCACTCGTACTTCTGAGTGTGGATGTACAGACTTGTGCACACTTCCCTCCACACTCGTCCTCGCGCAATTTAAGGAAGTCTCAATTGAAGAGTGCATTTTTTTCTTTTGAAAAAAAGAAATAGTGCATTTTGAAATTAAGATGTGTAGCTGTTAAGACCTTTTAATTAATTTTCATAGCAATGTTCCCATCTCTGCAGGTATTACTAGTTAGTATGAATTGGCAGTTCTGATATTACATTTAATCATTTTGACCTCACAGGTATTTAGAAGCTGTTGTCTAGTACTGTCTTCAGTATAAAGTTTGCCCTTTGTGTTTATGAATTCTATGGGAATTAGGTTTTTTGGAAGGGGGGAATTGGTTTTAAATAAAGGAAATTGGTTATGTTAAGAGAACTGTTAAATAAAGGGAATTGGTCATGTTAAGAGAACTGTTATCAACTTCTTCTCTAGGTTTTGTGGCCTAGTCTTTCGTGGACCATTGTCTGTTCAGGAAGACTGGATTAAGCACTTACAGCGACACATTGTAAACGCTAATCTTCCACGGACTGGAGCTGGCATGGTGGAAGTCACATCACTACTCAAAAAGCCTGCCTCCATTACAGAAACTTCATTTTCTCTACTAATGGCAGAAGCAGCTTCATAGAACAAGAAAACCTTTTAAATAGCAAATTTGAATTGGATGTAAATTTGAAATTCTTTGTCTTTTTTTTCAAAGCCACATTAAATTATCCATTTATAAATACTAAAGCAGGAAAACGGGGAAAAGTGAATGAGAGTGACATCAGAGCAAATTGAGTACTTCAAACAGTAAGTAGTCTCTATATTTTATATAGGATGGAAGAGGTGTTTCTAAGGTTTACTTCATTTAGTCAGTTAACTGTGTTCACTCAATGAAAGATCAGTACATGTAAGCAGTTATTAATAAACTGTTGCACATGGATACTTAAAGACAGACTAATTGGAAAATTATGTTTTCTGCAGTGTTACCAGAATCAAGGTTCTGTTTATTCCCCACAAGACTTGCATTGAAAAATAAGATATTATATTTTGTTTGTATATATTTAGTGTTTTGTATAATACCAGGAACTGCTAACTAAATTTACTCAACTTAGGGCATTAAATATCATGTACTTCATAGTTTGAGACTGTTCACTCAAATAGGGCAGAGTACTATTCTATCTAGACGTGTAAGTGTTTTTTTTAAATCACATGGAACGGTTTTTTTTTTTATACTAAAAAGTGGAGGGAGATTTGTTTAAACAAGTATTTCTAAAAGAAATATGTACATAGTCCTGGAAATTATTTGTGGTAAGGAAATATTCTTTACTCCAGTTGCATTTCTCAGACAATAAAGTGGTGCATCCATGCTACCTCCTACTTTGTCAACAAAGATGCTATTTACCCTTTACATTTTTGTATCATAATAGATTTTAAAAAAATCTAATATTCTTTATTGCAAGACATCCTTTTGTTAACAGATTTGTTTCTTTTTAATGTTTTACCTAAAATTTGACATGCTTACAGGACAGGTTTGCCTCTTTATTTAACGTTGTAGAAATGTAATTAATAAACAATGCTCACTACACAGTTTAGAATAGGCTTTTTCATTTATAGTCTCTTCCAAATTTGATCAGTTAACAAAACTTAATACACCAATTGAAATATTTCTACATATGATGAGAATGTTTACAATTTAAATTTTAGAACTTGTTTTGGATGTGATTATATGTACGAAAATTGTGTAACACTATGCTCATGCTAAGAACCGACATAATGGAATTACTGAAATAAATGTGCTGTGAGGAATGGAAAATATGGTGCAGATGTCTTGGTCATGATAAATTGTGATTCTCCTTTTAAATTCCTTCCAAAAACAGATTAGTTCTTTTAATCTGAAATCAGATTCCTTTACAAATAACAGTTTTTGTATGCAAGCACCATTTCATTTTATTTCATGTAGTATGGCTAATACTATAGTTGAAACAAGGATATGCATTGATACTTTTCTTCGTATGTAAATAAAGTTAAAAACAGTTAAAATAAGGAGTATTTTGGTAGAGTATATATACATACCTCACTGCCAGTGAAATTGCTTTCCTATGATATATCTCCTTACCAGAAAAATCTCTAAATAAAAAAAGACTTAAGAAAATTATGATGTCTATAGTGTGAAATTGTCCACTTGAGTTTGTGTTCATTTGATTTATGTTGTTTATACATAGCTGGTTACTTTATTCACATACTTGATATGTAAAATTAGGAAATTGAACTAAATGAATCATTCCCAACCAATGGTCTCCTGATCCCTGGAGTATATAGTAGATAGGAAAAAGTATTTGTATAAAATTATTTTCATTTTGCCAAAGATGTAATAGAAACTGTGTGTGTCTCTGTAATGATGAGTCTAACTAAAACATCAAATTTCTTAACTTTTGACTGAAAATATACCAAGTCTGTGTTTACCAGTATTCAGGTTTCATTGATATAAACATATTCTATATTCAGATAGAATATATTTTTAAAATTGGAAGTCATACTACTGCATAAAAGTAGTGTTCAGAAATTGAGTGGTAAAAAAAGAATCCTGGCAGGAAGACTAGCAATCACCAGAGCTCCATTCAACTCTAATTTTTATAGTTCTTCTGTTTGATTTTATTAAACCAGCTGTCAAGTTGTAGGAATACAAGCAGAATAGGTAGCTTGACTACAGATTTCATAAGCAAACTTAGATTAAATTTTTTACATTAAACTTTTTTTAAAACAATGTTTCTTCAGGATATAAGAAAGAAAGAAATTATCAAATGTAGTAATTCAAATTGGAAACAGTAAACCAGAGGGATTCCTGAAAAGTAAATTAAACAAAGAACATTTCTCATAATAAAGATACTTGGGTTACAAAAATTTTTTAATTTCTTGGGGAGCACAGTTCATCTTTCATTTGGCAACTAGAAAATTAATGATAAATTTTCGTTTGGCTTCCACTAAAAAATTATAAAATGTTGTTTTAAGTTATATGATAGACTTTCATGTTAAAACATGTGCTACTTCAGTATTCAGTATTGCCAAATTGTCTTTTACAGTTGTTTTATCTTTGTTTAAGATATTTGAGCTTCTTTTTCTTTTTTTTAGTAGTATTGATTTATTTAATAGCATTAAAACAAAAAAAGTTAACCTCTTCAAATTAGTATTTTCCACTATGCTTCTTTAGAATAGATTAGAACCATGGCATAGCTAATATCTCTATTTTAGATTTCAATTTAATTAGATTTTTTTAAGACATAACCTCTCAGGGGCTGTACAGTTGAAACATACTGATCCAAAATATAGCTTTGATTTTTTTTTCTTCACTAAAAAAGTGTAATATCTGCTCATTTTAGAAATATTTAGAAAATGAAAAAATTAAAAATGGGCAAAATCACTTATGGTACTACTACTCAAACACATATATTGGGTTGACCAAAAAGATCATTTGGATTTTTCCATAAGAGCTTACAGAAAGCCAGAACAAACTTTTTGGCTGATCTGATACTTTTAACAGCTTGTTAATGTTTTTTTATCTTGTCTTATTGTTTCAGTGTAGTTATAATTATTATAGTGTATCCACCCCAGTATCCCGTTTTCCCAAGTTTATTTGAAATATAAGTGCTGCATTGTATAATCTTTGATACTTGCTCTTGAGCATTTTCCACCACCAACAACCAGTTCTTTGATTCTCCAGACAATAGTTGGGTGTACAACAGTTTAAGTCAATTCTGACATTAATTACCTGGAGTTAATGTCAGACTCCATGGGTTAAAGGGGTCAGTCCCAAAAGACTGCCCACACTTCAGATGCCAGTCACAAATAAATCAAAGGTTGCCATGACTGACTCTTCAGGTTTGATAATTTGCTAGAATGGCTCACAGAACTCAGAAAAAGACTTGACAGTGCCAGTTTATTGTAAAGAACATAACTCAGGAACAGTGAAATGGAAGAGATGCATAGGGCAAGGTATGCTAGGAAGGAAGGTGGCATGGAGCATCTATCTCTGCACTTTCTGGTTGTACCACCCTTCCAGCACCTGGATGTGTTCACCAACCCAGTAGCTCATCCTTTAGGGGGTTATTATGGAGGTTTCATTGTTAGGCTTTATTGATTAAATAATTGGCCATTGGTAATTAACTTACTCTCTAGCTCCTTTCCTCTCCCTAATGGTTTCGGGAGGTAGTGGGACAGAAAACTCCAACCCTCTAATCATCATGCCTTGGTCTTTCTGGTGACCCACACCCATTCTGAAGCTATCTGGGGGCCCCCAGCCACCTCTCATGTCATTACCATTTAAAAGACACTTTGGTCACCCTGGAGATCTAGAGAGTTTTAGGAGATACGTGCCAGGAACCAGGGACAAAGACCAAATTTTTTATATCACACTAGATGTAACACTTCTATGAGACAAAAACTAGTCAACATCAATAATATTTCAAACCATGAACTATAATTAGCATTCACTCCTGGTATGGAAGGTAGCTATCCAATTTATTTCAACAATGGGAATTTGGTGGTTTCTTTTTTTGAGGGCCAGTTACTGATGTTTAGTCAATAGCTCGTAACTGATTTCTTGGTTCTTCAGCCTATATTATAGACATAGGTACAACGTCGTTCTTTCTTGATTACTTTGATGGCAAATAACTGAATATTTTTAATTGCTTAGGTAGACAACAGTAATAAGTAAAATTTAATTGATAACCTCATTCTTAAATTAAGTCAGAAGTCAAGATGAACAGAGTGGTTATACTCTAATGTTACAGAGTTTTTCCTTGTTATTAAAGTTTTAGACAGAGTTTTATACATTCTCCACATTAAAAATTTGTCATATTTCTATTCTAGTTTTTCTGTTTTATAGACTATTCCTTTTTAAAAAAACATGAACTCATGATCATGCTGTGTAGAAATTAACCATTTATTTATTCTCTTAGCTGTAGATCCATAAGCATTTTCATACCACTAAGTATTATTCCTAAGTATGCATTAAATTTTTGCATAATGTACCATCGTACCACATGTTATTGCACCTCCATTGCTGATCATTTTGTGTTGTCTGTAGGATTTGGGTATTATAAAGAGTGCTTCTGATCAACATTCCTATAGTGCATTGTACACTATACACATCCAAAGTTATTTTTATGATGAATTTCTAGTAGTAGAATTGGTAGATTAAAGAGTTGGATATGGCTCACACATTTGAGGTTTTATATATGAATGTTCCAAATTGTTGTACAGAAGGGCCATATAACTTTATGCTCCTACCTGCAGCTTATGAGTATGGCTTACAATTCCTCTTGTCCTTGCCATTGTAGTCTTTAAAACTTTGCTTATTTTGATAAAAAGTAGGTAGTATCTTGTTCATCTTTAAGTGACAAATGAAAACAAAGGGAGTGAATTTTTTTATCACAAAGGCATTAACTTTCTGATTTAAAATAATAAGAATATATGTGACTATGATCTACTAGATGATGTTTAAAATTACTTCAACTCTGATTTTATAATAGACCAGTGGTATGATAGGGAGTATAAGCACCCTTATACTCCATAGTCTTTCAAGAGATCTTCGATTATTATTTATTCCAAAAGCTTGTTTGTATATAAATATGCGTTCTTCTGTGAATTCCACAACACTTCTCAGATACTCAAATTGGGCCATGACCACCACAACCACCACCACCACCCCCTCACCCCGTCTCCAGAAGTAAAGAATAGCTACTTTGAAAGTATCATGTGTTGCCATATCAACTGTCAAGTGGTTTATATTTTTATTACAATTTAGGCAAATTCCCAAAAATCTTCTGACATAGATTTTTTTAATATGGTAGAAAGAAGAGATAGTGTGAAGTTTTGCCTCTTCTGAACAAATCGGTAAAACAAATAGTTATTTGTTTTCTAAAACTAGTATTTGATTTCTTAAAGATATAAACCTAGAGAATTAGTTCTTTCTTAAACTATTAAGGTCATCCTCTGAAATTTTATTTTTCTATTGATTGGCAAATTGCAACAAATACTTTCAGTAAGGAGCTTTTAGATAATGTTTAGTCCCATTTATAACTTAAAACTTAAAAAAAAAATTTTAATTTCATTTATAAAGTCAATATATTGGTTCTGTTTTGAGAATCTTGGTACCCTGATTTAAAACCTTCTTAAGTACATAAATATATTTTATAAATACAATAAACTTAATAAATATGCAGAACCTTAAATTCTCTTGAATATTTCAATGCCTCGTATAACTTGCAAGTCAAAGTTGACTACTCAACTACACAAAGGAAAATTTGGAAAGTTGAACTATAAATCTAATAGGCCAGGTTTTCTTTTTTTAATATAAATTTATTTATTTTAATTGGAGGCTAATTACTTTATAGTATTGTAGTGGTATTGCCATACATTGACATGTCTTACTTTTTGATGTAAAGTTCTAAGCATATGACCGTTAAAAGAAATACAGATTCTTTACCACAGAGCCACCTGGAAAGCCATTTTAATCACTACAAGAACAGAATGTAGAACATTGCCAGCACTCCCCGTTCTCAACGCCAATTAAATTCACCCCCTCCCATTCCCATTATTCTGACTTTTCTAATATACAAGTTGATCTTCTAGGAATGCATATAGTTTAGTTTTGCATGTTTTTTTTTCTTTTACAGAAGTGGAATTAATACCATATGTATTCTTTTGTGACTCGTTCCCTTTGGTTAATGTTATCTTTGGAATTCATCTTTATTTTTCCCATAGCTGTAGTTTATTCATTTTGTTGTTGTATGTTATTACATATCTATATATGACACCATTTAATTATTCATTTTATTATTGATAAACATTAAGGTTGTCTTTGCATGTTTTTTGACTTTTAAAAGCTGTGAAGCTATGAACATTCTTGTCTGTCTTTTAAACATCTGCAGCTTCTCTAGGGTGGTATATGCTATGCCAAAGAGTAGAGTTTTTTGATCATAGAGTATATGCCTCTTAGACAAAGCCAGACTGTTTTCCAAATGATTGTACACATTTATACTCTCATGTGAAATTCGTAAGAGTTCTCGTTCCTCCCTGTCTTCAATGATACAGTTGTCAGACTTAAGTTTTTTCCAGTAGGTGAGTGTTAATGATATTTCATTGTGAATTTAATTTACATTCCCCTAATTTCTATCAGATTGAATAATAACCTTTTTATGTTGGTTTATTTTTCCTCTTTTGAGAAATAAATTGACAAGTTGCCCATTTTTTTCTGTTGGAGTATCTGTATTATTTCATATTGATACTTTCAGTTCAGTTCAGTCGCACAGTTGTGTCCGACTCTTTGCAACCCCATGAATCGCAGCACGCCAGGCCTCCCTATCCATCACCATCTCCCGGAGTTCACTCAGACTCAAGTCCATCGAGTCTGTGATGCCATCCAGCCATCTCATCCTCGGTCGTCCCCTTCTCCTCCTGCCCCCAATCCCTCCCAGCATCAGAGTCTTTTCCAATGAGTCAACTCTTCGCATGAGGTGGCCAAAGTACTGGAGTTTCAGCTTTAGCATCATTCCTTCCAAAGAAATCCCAGGGTTGATCTCCTTCAGAATGGACTGGTTGGATCTCCTTGCAGTCCAAGGGACTCTCAAGAGTCTTCTCCAACACCACAGTTCAAAAGCATCGATTCTTCGGCGCTCAGCTTTCTTCACAGTCCAACTTTCACATCCATACATGACCACAGGAAAAACCATAGCCTTGACTAGGCGGACCTTAGTCGGCAAAGTAATGTCTCTGCTTTTGAATATACTATCCAGGTTGGTCATAACTTTTCTTCCAAGGAGTAAGCGTCTTTTAATTTCATGGCTGCAGTCACCATCTGCAGTGATTTTGGAGCCCAAAAAAATAAAGTCTGACACTGTTTCCACTGTTTCCCCATCTATTTCCCATGAAGTGATGGGACCGGATGCCATGATCTTCGTTTTCTGAATGTTGAGCTTTAAGCCAACTTTTTCGCTCTCCTCCTTCACTTTCATCAAGAGGCTTTTTAGCTCCTCCTCACTTTCTGCCATAAGGGTGGTGTCATCAGCATATCTGAGGTTATTGATATTTCTCCCGGCAATCTTGATTCCAGCTTGTGTTTCTTCCAGTCCAGCGTTTCTCATGATGTACTCTGCATATAAGTTAAATAAGCAGGGAGACAATATACAGCCTTGACGTACTCCTTTTCCTATTTGGAACCAGTCTGTTGTTCCATGTCCAGTTCTAACTGTTGCTTCCTGACCTGCATACAGATTTCTCAAGAGGCAGGTTAGGTGGTCTGGTATTCCCATCTCTTTCAGAATTTTCCACAGTTTATTGTGATCCACACAGTCAAAGGCTTTGGCATAGTCAATAAAGCAGAAATAGATGTTTTTCTGGAACTCTCTTGCTTTTTCCATGATCCAGCGGATGTTGGCAATTTGATCTCTGGTTCCTCTGCCTGTTCTAAAACCAGCTTGAACATCAGGGAGTTCACGGTTCACATATTGCTGAAGCCTGGCTTGGAGAATTTTGAGCATTACTTTACTAGCGTGTGAGATGAGTGCAATTGTGCGGTAGTTTGAGCATTCTTTGGCATTGCCTTTCTTTGGAATTGGAATGAAAACTGACCTTTTCCAGTCCTGTGGCCACTGCTGAGTTTTCCAAATTTGCTGGCATATTGAGTGCAGCACTTTCACAGCATCATCTTCCAGGATTTGAAACAGCTCAACGGGAATTCCATCACCTCCACTAGCTTTGTTCTTAGTGATGCTTTCTAAGGCCCACTTGACTTCACATTCCAAGATGTCTGGCTCTAGATTAGTGATCACATCCTCATGATTATCTGGGTCGTGAAGATCTTTTCTGTACAGTTCTTCTGTGTATTCTTGCCACCTCTTCTTAATATCTTCTGCTTCTGTTAGGTCCATACCATTTCTATCCTTTATCGAGCCCATCTTTGCATGAAATGTTCCCTTGGTATCTCCAATTCTCTTGAAGAGATCTCTAGTCTTTCCCATTCTGTTGTTTTCCTCTATCTCTTTGCATTGATTGCTGAAGAAGGCTTTCTTATCTCTTCTTGCTATTCTTTGGAACTCTGCATTCAGATGCTTATATCTTTTCTTTTCTCCTTTGCTTTTCGCCTCTCTTCTTTTCAGTGCTATTTGTAAGGCTTCTCCAGACAGCCATTTTGCTTTTTTGCATTTCTTTTCCATGGGGATGGTCTTGATCCCTGTCTCCTGTACAATGTCACGAACCTCATTCCATAGTTCATCAGGAACTCTGTCTATCAGATCTAGGCCCTTAAATCTATTTCTCACTTCCACTGTATAATCATAAGGGATTTGATTTAGGTCATACCTGAATGGTCTAGCGGTTTTCCCTACTTTCTTCAATTTAAGTCTGAATTTGGCAATAAGGAGTTCATGATCTGAGCCACAGTCAGCTCTGGTCTTGTTTTTGCTGACTGTATAGAGCTTCTCCATCTTTGGCTACAAAGAATATAATCAGTCTGATTTCGGTGTTGACTCTCTGGTGATGTCCATGTGTAGAGTCTTCTCTTGTGTTGCTGGAAGAGGGTGTTTGCTATAACCAGTGCATTTTCTTGGCAAAACTCTATTAGTCTTTGCCCTGCTTCATTCCGCATTCCAAGGCCAAATTTGCCTGTTACTCCTGGTGTTTCTTGACTTCCTACTTTAGCATTCCAGTCCCCTATAATGAAAAGGACATCTTTTTTGGTTGTTAGTTCTAAAAGGTCTTGTAGGTCTTCATAAAACTGTTCAACTTCAGCTTCTTCAGCATTACTGGTTGGGGCATAGACTTGGATAACTGTGATATTGAATGGTTTGCCTTGGAAACGAACAGAGATCATTCTGTCGTTTTTGAGATTTCATCCAAATACTGCATTTCGGACTCTTTTGTTGACCATTCTTAGGTTATTATGTGTTGTAGGTATCTTCTACTTTGTCAGTCTATTTTTCCACTTGCAATTATAGTGACTGTTGGTGAACAGTTCTTAAAATTAGATACATCCTTTTGAATGTTCCTGTTTATCTAAAGATGCCTATATTCTCTTAATTCTTGAAGGATATTTTTATTGGCTATAGAATTCTATCTAAAGTGGCAGTTATTTTCCCCCTGCATACTGAAGTTATCATCCACTATTTTCTGCCTCATTTCATGTAAGTTCATTTGTTACTCATTTTAAAATAACCTGTGCTATATTTTTTAGCTGCTTTCAAGATCTTTATATTTAGTTTTCTAAAGTTTTTACTATGAAATGTCCTGTTGGGAATGCCTTTTGTTATTGTCAAGTTTGGGAACTCTGCTGGGCTTCTGGAAATTTCCTAGACCTTGTCTATAAACTTATTTTTCCTGCCTCACTTTCTAGCTCCCTTATTCTTCTGGAACTCCAATTAATGTGTGTTAAATCCTTCTCACTGCATCCTCTGGATTTTTTATCTTCTCTTCCCTATTTTCTATCTTTTTATTTTGGTGTTATATTCTAGATCATTTCTTTTAATGTATCTTCCAGCTTACTGATTTTCTCAGTTACTGTTAAATCTCATCCACTGAGATCTTAATTTTGGTTATGATTTTTTTCAGATGGAGAATTTCTGTTGGTTTTTTTAGATGTGCTTTTCTATTGTTTCTAGTATCCTACTTGGATATTTTATCTTTGAATATGGTCTACATGATTGCTTTTATATCCTGCCTCTGATAATTCCAGAATATAAAATAATTATGGATCCAAGTTTATTGATAGTTGCCTTTTCTATTTCTTATTCATGATGTCTTGTTTTCTTATGTGTCTTTATGTTTAACGACACGGCGAACATTATATTTGGAAACTATTATAGAACTATGCTGAAGTCTGGTGTTGTCCCTCATAGAGTTTTCACTTAACTTCTGTCAGGTGCCTCAAGATACTGCTGGTTTACAACACCTTAGTCCAGGTTCCAGGTTTGCATTTCTCTGGCCTATCCAGATGACCCAAAGTCAGATTGTAAGAGCTGTGTCATGGGAAGGTTATAGAAAGGTTTGCATACTGCTGGTTTCACCTTTTACCCTGTGAATATAGTTTTATTTTCCTAGCCCAAGGCCATTGAATGTGTGACTTATTTTCATAACTCTCTCTTCCATATAGGACATGTCTTCAGGGCAGGAATAAAAAGTTTCATTATTGGGTAATACTCTTTGACTTTCTTGTCTCTTCTTTGAGTTTGGCTCGGTAATTCTTTTTTATCTCGACACTTCTTTAATGCTTATATGATTTTTTTTTTTCTGTTCAACTTTCTTAGTTGACACCAGTGAGAGAGAATTTACCCCGATTATTTAGTCTACCATTATCGTATATATAAAAACGTATATAAATATGTTTTGAGTGCAGGTATTTTATAGGTTTTGTTCACTTCTGCTTTCCTAGAAGAATCCTGATATATATTATGCATCCAGTCAGTACTCATTAAGTGAGTAAGCTATTATTTTAAAGAAAATTAAAATTTCTTAAGGGGTACTTTTCCCCTTTTTTTCCTCTTAAAAATAAAATTTGGCTGTTCTTAAGAGTTTTTCTTTTCCAGATGTATTTTAGAATTAGTTCATCAAATTCTATTTGAACCCTGAGATTTTACCTAGAACTGCACTGTTTATTTTTAATTAATTTTTATTAAGCGTATAGTTGATTTACAATGTTGTGTTAGTTTCTGCTGTACAACAAAATGAATCAGTTATACATATATCTACTCATTTTTAGATTCTATTCACATATAGGTCATTACAGAGTACTGAGTAGAGTTCCCTGTGCTGTACGATAGGTTTTTATTAGTTATCTATTTTATATATAGTAGGTTATACATGTTAATCGCAATCTCTCAGTTTATCATTTCTCCCCTCCTTTCCCCCTTGCAGAAAGAATTTGTGGAAATGGGAAAATATGAGACTTCCTTTTTAAGAACATGGTATATTTTCCCAGTTATCTTTATTTTTTTATGTCTTACAGTAGTCTTACCATTTGTTTGTAAAGAATTGTATGTTAAAGATTTTATTTCTATATATTTGTTTTTGTTGCTACTGTGAATGGATTTTTCTCACATTTTTCTTATTGAAATTGCTGATATAAAGGGAAATTATTGATTGTGTGTATGGCAGTCTTAGTCTTTCCATATTATTCAACTCTGTTACATATCTCTAATATTTTTTTAATTAGTTCTCTTGAAATTTCTAAGTTGCCAGTTGTAATATCTGCAAATTGTGACATTTACTCTTGCTTTCAAATATTTATCCTTTGTCAAGGATTTCCAGTACAACTCATGAATGGTGATAGCTGGCATTTCTCTCATATTCTTGATTGTAAGTGGAGTACTTTTCTTTTATCGTTAAATATAATTTTCCTGGAAGTTTCTTGTAGACACAGTTTATTGAGTTAAAAACAATTTGTTTCTTATTGGATAAGAGTTTTTATATGGTTTTGTTTGTTTGTGTTTTTGGCTGTGCCACATGACTTGTGGGATCTTAGTTCCCAGATCAGGGATTCAACCCAGGCCAAGGCAATGAAAGCAACTGAGTCATATTCACTGGACCACTGGGGAATTCCTGTGTGTGTGGTTTTTTTTTTTTTTTTAATAAAAAATGGACTTTTGTTCTTAATAAATTGTTTCGTCTGCCTTTTTTGAGATGTAGAAAATCATGTGATTTTTTTTCTTTAATTTATTGATGTCAATAAAATTTATTAATAGGCTTTTAAACATTGGAACATCCTTAAATTTCTCCTTAGTCATGATATGTTGCTTAATACTAGGAACTTGATTTGTTTTTATGTCATTGAAGAATTTTTTCATGTGTATTAGTGATATTAGCCTTTACTTTTCTTCTGCTATATTTTTCTGGATTTGGTATCCAAGTTACGTTAACCTTATAAAATGAGTTGGGAAGTTTAAATTTGCCTTTGCTCTGAAGGAGTTTTCATTGCAGACAATATTGATTTCTTAAGAATTTGATAGTACTTATTCATAAACTCATATGAGCTGTTAACTTTTGAGAGAGAGGTATTTTGACTCCTTTTACTGTTTTGTGTATAATCAAAGGTTCTTAGGTTTTTTTCTCTCCCTTTGAGCCAATTTTAGTTGTTTTTCTTAGAGGAGTATACATTCCTTACAGATTTTCTTAAAATTTGGAATAGTTTGTACAGAGTATATTTCTCGCAGAGCTTCCCTGGTGGCTCAGCAGTAAAGAATCTGTCTGCCAATGCAGGAAAAGCAAGTTCTATCCTTGCATCGGGAAAATACATTACAGAAGGAAATAGCAATCCACTCCAGTATTGTTGCCTGGAAAATCTCATAGACAGAGGAGCCTGGTGGGCTATATAGTTCATGGGGTCACGAAGAGTCGGACACAACTTAGCAACTAAACAACAACAACAGCAACATACCTGTCATCGTTTACGCATATTCCTAACATTTGCTCTTCTCTTTTGCTGCGTAGTGCAGCTTGTGAGATCTTAGTTCCCTGACTAGTAAATGAAACAAGGCCACAGCAGTGAGAGCACCAAGTCCTAACACTGGACCTCCAGGGAATTTCCAGTGGTTACTTCGACTTTATCGTTTTTCTTTAATTAAACTTGCTGAAGGTTTTTTATCTACCTACCTATCTCTGTATTTCTCTGTATATAAAGTTATTCCTGTTGTTTATTATTGTACATTTAAACTTTGATTTTCTTTTTAACCAGTTTCTCTTGTGTCTGAAAATAATGTATAATACCTGGCCTTTGGGGTACAGAATTTTTTACATATATATTTTTATCATGATTTAACTTCTTTAGGGCAGATATTACAACTTCAAAATCTGTCTTGTGTGTCTCTTACTTTTTCTTTTACATTTTTCATCCCCTTGTTTTATAACACTGTGCCCTGGGAGAATTCCCTAGCTCCTTCTTCCACCACACTGACTATAAAGCTGTGTTCATTCTGCTACTTGGCCTATCTGTTGAGTTGTTTTAAGGTTTGGTGTCTTGGTGTGTTTGTTTTTATACTTATTTTTTCTAAGATCTTTATTTGTTCTTAAAGGCCTGTTTGTCTCATGATTGTGATTTCCTCTTTGCCTTCTAAGGATATTAATTGTACACGTTTTTAAGACTTTTTGCCCTATTGATTGTTTTCTTAGGGATTTAGTTCTATCTGTTGAGTTTGATGCCCTTTTGTGGTGTTGGTTTCCCTCAAATATTTGGTAATTCTTTGCTTGTTTGCTCACTTACATTTCACATTTCTTGTTAGTCTTTCAGCAAATGTCTATAATTTCAGCCTGTTTCTAGTGATTATAGATAAAGACTATGACCAGTATCAAGTCTTCTAGAAGTGTAAACTTTATTTCTTTTTTGGTATTGTAGAGCAATATCTTGCCTCTCCCTTAAAAGGATCCCAACATCTGGAGTCCTTGCCACCTTTTGTAACTTGTCTTCCCACGCATAGTCTGGCTTAAGATTTCCTCCTTCAGTCAGATTCCATTTACCTTCTGGTATTTTTTCCAGGAATTACACATAATTTATGATTAATCAAAATATACTTTCTTCTTTTCCAGTACTTTAAATTTTTTCATTATGTCCGTTTTTAGGAAATAGGGGATACTGTAATACATATTTGATCCAAACTTCAGAAGTTAATCCATAAATTATTGCATATATAACTTTCTTGATTCCCCTAGATCTCTTCCCCAGTAATTTTTTTGTCACTGGTAAACTTTTCAGTATAATACAGTTTGGAAAAGAGAGTTCTACATGAAAATCTTTTTTTGATTGATAGAACAGTTCATGCAAATTGGACTAGAGTGTTACTTCCCTAAACCATTATGAAATCATATTACAAGACATGGTACTTCTGCTTCAGAAAACTGTTCTTTTTGGCTCCCTCAAATCTTTCTCTTCTGTGTATAATGAATAAGTCAATTCTTCCAGAAAAGGGGAACAGTGCTTCCTATTCACTGCAGTCACTAGATATGTATATACTTCATGAAGATAAGTGGAAATCGATAAGGAATGAAAACATTTTTTAGAAGTTAATTTAAGACATAGATGATTAAAATGAGTAAATTTTTTATGTGTGGTTAACATTTTATATTCTGCTTTTTAATTTTTAATTTGATTGTTATAAGGGGGTGACGGAGAAGGCAGTGGCACCCCACTCCAGTACTCTTGTCTAGAGAATCCCATGGACGGAGGAGCCTGGTGGGCTGCAGTCCATGGGGTTGCTGAGGGTTGGACACAACTGAGCTACTTCACTTTCACTTTTCACTTTCATGCATTGGAGAAGGAAAAGGCAACCCCCTCCAGTGTTCTTGCCTGGAGAATCCCAGGGACAGGGGAGCCTGGTGGGCTGCCGTCTATGGGGTCGCGCAGAGTCGGACATGACTGAAGCGACTTAGCAGCAGCAGCAGCAGCAGCAGCAAGGGGGTGACATTTACTGTTATTCATTTCTCTTTGCTCAAAGTGACCAAGCTGCTAATTTGAAATACCTGTTGGGGCCATTTCAGAACTGGAGCATTATTTACCAAAGGTGAAAAATATTATGTGAACATGGTTTTTCGACCTATGCTATTATTTTATATAGTATTTCCAAGACCTTTGGAAGATCATAGATCATGAGACCACTTCTCACCCAGAAGGCCAATACAAAAAGGAATTAAGGCTATTGACTGAGAAGATGGGAAAAACTTAGGTTCTCGCATATGTAATTCTGAACATACATTTTCTCTATTAGACATCAGGTACTGTTGTATTTCCTCTTCTCACACAACAGGCGATGCTTTCTCCAGGGGACTGAAGCCAGCATGGCTGTGTGAATTGGTAATTAGGAGCTCTAGTAGAGTGCACAGTCTGCTACATGACAGAGAGTACACAAATCAGTGCCTCACGTCATTTCTGGTAAAATCAAAGGGCTCTAAATGGTAACAGTGGCACAACAGTAAGTGTTATTTTATCCTCATGACCCATTTTCTGGATGGTCTACTGAATTGGAAAACATAAACAAAATGCAGTATATACTAGAGAAATGAATAGATTCAGTCAGGGCTCGCCTTACAAAAGACCTTCCAATAAATTTCATATTTTAGCTGACTCTTCGGAGGAAAGAAAGGTCTGATCCTCTTTGTTCTTCATTGCTACTTCTAGACTTTTCTCTCTGTCTCTCTCAAAAATCCCTAGCTGTGAAGCCCACGCTATCAGACTGTACTACTCACTCCTCCCTGTCGCGTCTTGAAGGTTTTTAGCTGCAGGTCAGTCTCAGTGTCCATGAGAAGGTGGACATTAGAGCAGATTGCTGAAGAAGATGAGGGAGGTAGGGAAAGTGTATGGGCTGAGGGAGAAACAGGTGCAAAGACGGAATGAGAGCACGTTCAGTGTGCTGCAGGAACACAGGAAGGCCAGTTATGCTTGGACAAAAGCAAGTGGGAAGTAGGAGATAACGTTAGAAAAATAATGGAGATTTGGAGTCATGTAGGACCCTTCTGGGCCACGATTAGGCATGTAAGATCATAAGATCTGTGTAACGAGTTATCCTTTGCTATTTCAGTCTCACACTTGCATGATCATGCCCTAAACTTTTCTATGTCCATAACCGCAGCCCTGTTTTTTTTTTCTATTTCAGTATTCCTGAAAGTGAAGTGAAAGTCTTCAGTTGTGTCTGACTCTTTGCGATCCCATGGACTATACAGTCCATGGAATTCTCTAGGCCATAATACTAGAGTGGGTAGCCTTTCCCTTCTCCAGGGGATCTTCCCAACCCAGGGATTGAACCCAGGTCATCCACATTGCAGGCTGATTCTTAACCACCTGAGCCACAGGGGAAGCCCAAGAATACTGGAGTGGATAACCTATCCCTTCTCCAGTGTATCTTCCCAACCCAGGAATCGAACTGGGGTCTCCTGCATCGCAGGCGGATTCTTTACCAGCTGCCTGCAACTGGTATCAGTATTCCTACTCTCTGAATTACCATTTCTTGCCTTCCAATTTTATTCTCTCATGAACTCTGACTCTGTCACACCTCAGCCCCACCAGGGCCTAAAATCTGCTTTTAACACCTTTTTATTTGATTCTCAGTCTCTCCATCTACTACCCTTCTTGTTGCCCCTTACTGCTTACCCAAATTTTATTCCTCAGTCATTTATCAAGATCACTCTTGTAATCACTCATCCTTGCCCCTCTCTCACTTTGTATATTCTCTTGGCAAAATCCCAACCCTAATTAAACTAGCTTTCCACACTTCATGGTTTTCTCCCCATCTTTTAAAAAAGCCTCTTTTGGCTACTAGCCATTTCTGCTTTTCCCTTTAAAGCAAATCTCCTTGTCAGAGCCAGATGTAATAGTCATGATAACATTTATCATAGTGGATAACATTTACCATGCACTTGCTATGTGCCAGGCAGTGCTCCAAATATTTTACATATATTAGTCTTGTTTTATTGTCATAGCAAAGTAGAAAATGAAGTAGAGAATATCATCTTTTACAATGAAAAGAAAGCATGAAGAGCTTCCTTTCCCAACAGCTGGCAAGTAGTGAAGCTAGAATTGAGTTCCAGGCAGTCTGGCATCAGAGCCTGTGCTCTTTAACTATTAAGGCCAAACCAAAGTACATTCTAAATCCCAGTTGTCAGACACGTTAGCATCATACTCCAGTTTCCAAGAAGACTACAACCCACCTGAGTCCTCATTCTTCTTGAGTGGTGCTGGGCTGTGGTGTTTTAAGATAGAGTTTTTCATGTAACCTTAAGTTTAAAGTTAATTGTTTTTAGGCTGAGGACTCTCACTCTCTTGTGATCTTGAGGCTTTAACCCTTTTTAAAATTTCTTTTTGCTTTGCATTTATCTTTTACACTGCACCCGAGTTTGTTGATAAAGGGCTCAAGGCTGCCTCTCTCTGGTAGAAGTTCATAGTATGCCAAACAGGAGCCAGAGTTGGTTCAGAGAAAGGGAGTTGTAGAAAAGACTTTCTGATCCTGATTTCTTTGTTTGAATTGTCCTCTCTGCAGAACTTCATGCTCAGATAATCGCTTGTAATCCATTATTTATTTGTTACGTCTTATGTCATCTTTGAGAGGGAAGAATTTAGGTAAACATTTAGTATGGATATTTTGTAAATAACTACTGATTTAGAAATTTTTAAATACTAAAGCCTCAAGAGCAGTTAAGTTTTTAAGTTAAGAGCAAAGGAACATCAGAAACACTCTGGCTGACTGACTAACCTCATTCTCCTTGACAGAAATGGCCAAAGTCACATGCCCTTTGCTAAACAGTTACTGGCAAGGGGAAGCCATCCTTATGATTGACTTTTCCCTTTTTTCCTGGGTGATACAGGTTGCAGAGTCAGCCACAGTCCCTAGGGAGAAAATGCAATCATTTTCCAAGTGATGTCTATTCACTATGGAAGTTTTATTTCTTAGAAAACATAAAGCTGAATAATTTTGCCACACTGGCCTAAACTTGATGAACAAACCCCATTGATCCTTTAGGGATAATATCTGAAACATTTACCTCTTTGTTTCTAAAGAAAATGTATAACCTGATAGAGATTTGACTGAAAAGTGTTAAATACTATATGCTTTGGGGTGAGTTGATCTTTTATACTAGACATCTGTCTTAGAGCTTTGTCCCAATCACTTTTAGTAAATAAAGTATTTTGGCCCAAGCTTTGACTTGATACAGCTTGATCATAGATACAACTGTGAGGACTCCAGTTGTATCTATGTTGGCTGCTGCCACTTCTTAATATAAGAAAGGTCTTTTATGTGTGTTAAATGTAAATACTAATCCTTATAACAGGTCCTTCATGTTGATGCCAATACTGTGGATGAGGACAGAATCATACTTATACTAAGAAATACTCCAGATGAATTATGGATTGAGTAAAATCCATAGAAAAAATAAGACGTTTGACGAGGCTGAACAGGTCAGAGTCTAATTTCTGAAAGTGAAGATCAGAGAATAGAACTAGCATTAGGGAGTGTAAGGAAGGAGACTCTGTTTAGAGCAGTTTCAAACTCAATCCAGTGGATATGCTTAAAGAGCCAACAAGGAAAAAAAAAACAAAACTTTGCTTCCTTCCAGACTGAGGTATTCTGGGGGTGGGAGAGAGACTGTTAAAACTGATGCAAGAAGAAAGAGAACTTAAGTTTCAAGAGTAGCTCTGTTTCTCCACATTTCCACTAATTTTCACATAATTCTCTGATTCTGTAACACGATTAGAAACACTCAGATGACAAATATAACTTCAGTTGATGTTTACTTTCACTGAATAAATACAGTTTTCCCTTGACCAGAAGAAAGAACAGTATTGTGAAGACAGAGGCCCTTTCTCCATAGCCTAACTAAAAGAAAATGGATGGTATTTCCCACTGTGGTCAGTTGATGATGGTGAGATGACAATGATGACAATGTTGAAGGCATATTTGAAATTAGTGGTTGGAAGAAGGAAGTTGGGAGTAGTGAAAAAAGTACAAATCAAGTATTGTAACTTGGTTTTTAGACCTGAGTTGTTCACTACTTTAGCAAACACGGAACCCTGAATTCATATTGTTTTTAGTTGCTAGACTGGATCTCTTGTCCTTCTACCTCTAAAATTTTGTAGTTATAACAGAAAGTATCCATGCTAACACTGATAAAATACCCTGAACAGTATCAAGAATATGAAAAATAGCTTATAGAGTATAGTGTCCTTTTAATTAACTTTATGCTGAACTGTAATAGGTTTATGTAATGATTTCCCCCCCCCCCGGAACCTCTGTACCTCAGAAAGGTTTGCAGAGTTCATTTTGGCAAAGATAAAAGGCAGAACTGATAACGTATCATATCGCCACATGGAGGCTAGCAATTAGATATAAAGCCAGACAAAAATCACTAGGAGAGCCATAAATAAAAGAGAATCTTAATGTGATTTAAATACCGTGACTGAGTTGTATTCAGTGTCAGCCTGGTCACCAAGTCCAATGTGACATTATCTTCTATAGAGATGTAGTCTAGCAAAAGACTTCTGCATCCACCATCTGGCCCCTGACTCAGTGAGCACATTTCACTGAATGACACATAACCCGGTGGGATGCACCAAATTTACTTAAACATGAGCACATCCTCTTCTCATAACAAAGGCTGGACATGACCCTAATTTTATATTCTGTAAACAATGTTGTGGAAATTATTAAAACAAGTCTTCTGGGTAGGCCTATAAACATATACTGATTTTGATTACTTTGTCAAAGCCACAATTTCACGAAGTACAAACTTCAGTTTAAATAGAGAAGCCAATTAGATGTTTCTTTAAAATTCATTCTCTATATGGTAAACTATCAAGTGAAAAAGAATCAGTTTTGTAACTAGGTAATCTGATCCTCCAATACAAGAGTTTGAGCAGAAAGTTCCAAAGCTTAGAGTTTCTGTTCTCTGTCACAAGCTTCTGGGAAGTGTGCCAAATGAGCACCACTCAAGAAAAATTGCTCAAAATTTTTGATTTTTTAGTTTATATTTTCAACTTCAGTTTCAGTCATGTTCTAGAATAAAGATAATCAGATCCAGTTTTTTCAGTCTCTGAGAGAGTTTACTGGGCTTCTTTTATTCTGTATTACTTTGAAAATATTTCACATTTCAGGAGAAACAATATAATTTGCCTACAGAAAGTATTTTTCCTTTAAGTACATCTTTGGCATTCCTCAGACTGCTAAATTTTTTTTTTAACTGACTCTTGGGAGGGAAGGAGACTATATTGTAGCCTCTTTTGTTATTTAAAAAGCACCCCAACTCTACGCATCCCTAGTTAATACTGAAGACTTCTTGATGGTCTGTGGCATCCTCTTTGATAAAGATAAATGCTAAAGCAAGAGCATTATGGGGAATTTGGAACTAAAAATAACTAACCATTTTTTCCTCGCAAAATTATATAAAACTATATAGAGTTGGCCAAAAAGTTCACTTAGATTTTTCTGTAACATCTTACAGGAAAACCCAAATGAACTTTTTGGCTACCCCAGTACAACCTTTTGTTGGAATAATATGAGAAAACTTTACTTAGGAACTGAGATGCAATTAATAGATATAACAGGAAATAAAATAGCATTATTTAGACAGGAAATTCAAAGAAGGAGGAAAAGCATATCTTTATAAATGAGGGGCAAAAATTTTTAATGATGTGAGAAAGAAGAAATATTAATATTAATGCAAAGTTCATGTAAACATAATTAGAAACTACAGTGGAAATAGAGCATGTGACTAATAAGGTAAGAAACAATGTAAAATCCTGGGAAAGCCTACTTAAGCTAGACCTCTTCAGGGCTCCAGCACTGATAATGTTTCATGTTTCAAGAACTGACCTGAAGGCAGTGAGGTGTTGAAGGAGGCAGAAAAGCCTCATAGTGTTACATTTCAAATGTCTATAGTCTCTTAGACTTCCTAGTCGGGTAAACACTGAACTTAGCCTAGGGGAAAAAAAAATTCTTAATTCATAAACTCATTTAAAAGAGCACCAGGCTGGGTAATAGCAGTGTTAATATTTTTAAAGAATGAAACCTATTCAGACAGTCTGATACTGGACTGTAAGCTTCTGTCTTGAATGTAAACCACATCTGAATATTAAAGGCCACTCGGGAAGATGGTGATGAGCTGGCTGCTCTTTTTCTCCTCTGAGTTCCAAATAATAAGAGATGAGCATAAGCTTCACCATGAAGGATTTGGGCAGAGAATAAGAAAGAATATTGATCATTGAAGGTGGGGTACTGAAGGAATCTTACTCTGTGTAAGTCTCTTCAAAAGTTACTACTTGGCTTAAAAAAAAAAAGTTATTACCATCTACTGTCTATCCCCAAATACTTACTGTTTGTGATGTAAGTAGCCCGGTGGAAAGAGATGTGATTAATTAATGCAAGAAGTAGGAAGTCTCCGAACTGGAGACTTTCTCAACGCAAGTATCAAATAACATAAGATAAAAGCATAAAAATAAAAAGCCACACAAGTGAGACATAGACTTCCCAGGTAGCCCTAGTGGTAAAGAACCTACTTGGGAATGCAGGGGATACAAGAGATGTGTTTTTGATCTCCAGGTCGGGAAGATCCCCTGTAAAAGAGAATGCAGCCCACTCCAGTATTCTTGCCTGGAGAATTTCATGGAAAGAAACCTGGCGGGCTACAGTCCATGAGATCGCAGAGTCGGACACGACTGAGCGACTGACATTTTCATAGATATACATAATAACAGCATTTAGCTAATTAAGCTCTCTGGAAACATTCTGCTTTTGGAAAGCATAGGAGTTTGCATTTTTAGGTTTGTCATTTAACACAAATTTGAACTGAGTCAGAGTCTCATTAGCAACTCTGATCTGTATACAGTTTGTGGAACAGCCTTCTAGAGAAAGTTTTCAAACAAACATTTGGCATCAAGAGAATATTTTTAATCAAACTGTCAGTGTTATTCATAGTACAGTCTTCGACTTCTAGAGGATCGTCTGTCTTAAAGACTCAGAATCCTAGGGCAGTAGACCAATGCCAGGTGAATTACACTGAGGGCTTGGGTCCTGGGCATATAAAATCCTGAGAACTAGGTTGCCCTGACTGAGATTGAACTGTTTCTGCTGGAATAGATACAGGAAGATATCTGTGGTATTTTAGCTTAGAATTTTGGAACTTCAAACAACTCATTAAAAATCATATACCCCCTGTGCCTATAGAATCACAGATTCAACATAAGAATAACGTGTTCAAAAGTTTTAGCCCTGTGCAGTTAAAATATCCGGTTTTCCTCACAAGGAGTGTGTGTGTTGCTAGGGAAGGCAGGAGTACACAGGTGTCTGATCTGTAGCATTTGCCAATTTCTATAATGTAAATGTCCCACCATAGCCAATTGCCAGCTACCAGATTGACATCAGTGTCAGCAGAGTTGGAAAGAGATGTGCAGAATCATTGCTCATTGCTCCATCAGACCTGTGATCCTAGGTCAAATGCATGTGGAGCACAGAAGTTGAGAAGCATCAGTTTGTGTCATTTAACGACAGCCATCATTGTCATTATCAAGTAGAACTTCTCCCTTCCACCTTGTGACAAATGCCTAAAAGCAGACCTAGCATATGGCTTCTCCTCCATCTGAGAGCTGTGACTTGAATCCTAAAGACTTTCATATTTAACAGAAGATTTCCCCATAATGCTCTTTGTAGTAATATTACCCAGTTCCTTATATGTTCTGGCTTTTATCATCAGAAAATGAAATGTTTACGAGTCAACAGAACTAATGCTTAGGAGCAGTAAGTGCTCCTCCAGATCAGAAAAATAGTTTTGAGGCATGTTTTATTTTGGATTTTAATATTTTGGGTGTTAAAAAGGCTGATCCAANTATAATCATAAGGGATTTGATTTAGGTCATACCTGAATGGTCTAGCAGTGTTCCCTACTTTCTTCAATTTGAGTTATATATATAAAACAGAAACTATCAGAGTTAATCAAAAATAGCAAAAGTAAATCTTGTCTTATGAAATAATTATATGTACTAGGGCAAGATGGAAAACTTTTTTTTTAGTGAGAATCCCAGGCAAAAGTTTGAAAGTCATCTGCAGAAAAGCCTAGATGTCAAGAGAAGGGACCATGATGGAGTAATGGAGCTTTCCTGGTGGGTCAGTGGTAAAGAATCTGCTTGCCAATGCAGGTGGTGTGGGTTTGATCCCTGGGTTGGGGAGATCCCCTAGAGAAGGAAATGGCAACCCACACTAGTACTCTTGCCTGGGA
Organism: Oreotragus oreotragus; assembly: GCA_006410675.1. Taxonomy (NCBI): domain Eukaryota; kingdom Metazoa; phylum Chordata; class Mammalia; order Artiodactyla; family Bovidae; genus Oreotragus; species Oreotragus oreotragus. The sequence continues at coordinate 541,991 of SJYX01005839.1, read as the reverse complement.
AATCTCATGGATAGATCTTATTATATATAAACTACAATTGTTAGTATTTGGGGCTATTTCTACATGCCAGGATTATATTAAGTTCTTTACATGCACTTTTCATATGGATCCTTACAACAGTCCTATAAATTAGGCTTTGTCCCTTTTGTTTAATTGTCCCATTGCTACCAGTTTGCCACATACTTATACTTTGTTATAAAAGAATAAAATTAAAAAGCATAGAAGTCATGACTGTAAGATCTTTGTATGATTCTGGATTCTTTGTAACTTTCCCATAGGTCCTTGTAGTAAATAAGAATAAACTCATGAAAATAAAATACTAGAAGGCTCACTGTTTTTGTCTTTTGGAGTAGAAAGAAAAGGAGAAATTGCATTAATCTTACCCATTTGGGNATTTTCAACTTCAGTTTCAGTCATGTTCTAGAATAAAGATAATCAGATCCAGTTTTTTCAGTCTCTGAGAGAGTTTACTGGGCTTCTTTTATTCTGTATTACTTTGAAAATATTTCACATTTCAGGAGAAACAATATAATTTGCCTACAGAAAGTATTTTTCCTTTAAGTACATCTTTGGCATTCCTCAGACTGCTAAATTTTTTTTTTAACTGACTCTTGGGAGGGAAGGAGACTATATTGTAGCCTCTTTTGTTATTTAAAAAGCACCCCAACTCTACGCATCCCTAGTTAATACTGAAGACTTCTTGATGGTCTGTGGCATCCTCTTTGATAAAGATAAATGCTAAAGCAAGAGCATTATGGGGAATTTGGAACTAAAAATAACTAACCATTTTTTCCTCGCAAAATTATATAAAACTATATAGAGTTGGCCAAAAAGTTCACTTAGATTTTTCTGTAACATCTTACAGGAAAACCCAAATGAACTTTTTGGCTACCCCAGTACAACCTTTTGTTGGAATAATATGAGAAAACTTTACTTAGGAACTGAGATGCAATTAATAGATATAACAGGAAATAAAATAGCATTATTTAGACAGGAAATTCAAAGAAGGAGGAAAAGCATATCTTTATAAATGAGGGGCAAAAATTTTTAATGATGTGAGAAAGAAGAAATATTAATATTAATGCAAAGTTCATGTAAACATAATTAGAAACTACAGTGGAAATAGAGCATGTGACTAATAAGGTAAGAAACAATGTAAAATCCTGGGAAAGCCTACTTAAGCTAGACCTCTTCAGGGCTCCAGCACTGATAATGTTTCATGTTTCAAGAACTGACCTGAAGGCAGTGAGGTGTTGAAGGAGGCAGAAAAGCCTCATAGTGTTACATTTCAAATGTCTATAGTCTCTTAGACTTCCTAGTCGGGTAAACACTGAACTTAGCCTAGGGGAAAAAAAAATTCTTAATTCATAAACTCATTTAAAAGAGCACCAGGCTGGGTAATAGCAGTGTTAATATTTTTAAAGAATGAAACCTATTCAGACAGTCTGATACTGGACTGTAAGCTTCTGTCTTGAATGTAAACCACATCTGAATATTAAAGGCCACTCGGGAAGATGGTGATGAGCTGGCTGCTCTTTTTCTCCTCTGAGTTCCAAATAATAAGAGATGAGCATAAGCTTCACCATGAAGGATTTGGGCAGAGAATAAGAAAGAATATTGATCATTGAAGGTGGGGTACTGAAGGAATCTTACTCTGTGTAAGTCTCTTCAAAAGTTACTACTTGGCTTAAAAAAAAAAAGTTATTACCATCTACTGTCTATCCCCAAATACTTACTGTTTGTGATGTAAGTAGCCCGGTGGAAAGAGATGTGATTAATTAATGCAAGAAGTAGGAAGTCTCCGAACTGGAGACTTTCTCAACGCAAGTATCAAATAACATAAGATAAAAGCATAAAAATAAAAAGCCACACAAGTGAGACATAGACTTCCCAGGTAGCCCTAGTGGTAAAGAACCTACTTGGGAATGCAGGGGATACAAGAGATGTGTTTTTGATCTCCAGGTCGGGAAGATCCCCTGTAAAAGAGAATGCAGCCCACTCCAGTATTCTTGCCTGGAGAATTTCATGGAAAGAAACCTGGCGGGCTACAGTCCATGAGATCGCAGAGTCGGACACGACTGAGCGACTGACATTTTCATAGATATACATAATAACAGCATTTAGCTAATTAAGCTCTCTGGAAACATTCTGCTTTTGGAAAGCATAGGAGTTTGCATTTTTAGGTTTGTCATTTAACACAAATTTGAACTGAGTCAGAGTCTCATTAGCAACTCTGATCTGTATACAGTTTGTGGAACAGCCTTCTAGAGAAAGTTTTCAAACAAACATTTGGCATCAAGAGAATATTTTTAATCAAACTGTCAGTGTTATTCATAGTACAGTCTTCGACTTCTAGAGGATCGTCTGTCTTAAAGACTCAGAATCCTAGGGCAGTAGACCAATGCCAGGTGAATTACACTGAGGGCTTGGGTCCTGGGCATATAAAATCCTGAGAACTAGGTTGCCCTGACTGAGATTGAACTGTTTCTGCTGGAATAGATACAGGAAGATATCTGTGGTATTTTAGCTTAGAATTTTGGAACTTCAAACAACTCATTAAAAATCATATACCCCCTGTGCCTATAGAATCACAGATTCAACATAAGAATAACGTGTTCAAAAGTTTTAGCCCTGTGCAGTTAAAATATCCGGTTTTCCTCACAAGGAGTGTGTGTGTTGCTAGGGAAGGCAGGAGTACACAGGTGTCTGATCTGTAGCATTTGCCAATTTCTATAATGTAAATGTCCCACCATAGCCAATTGCCAGCTACCAGATTGACATCAGTGTCAGCAGAGTTGGAAAGAGATGTGCAGAATCATTGCTCATTGCTCCATCAGACCTGTGATCCTAGGTCAAATGCATGTGGAGCACAGAAGTTGAGAAGCATCAGTTTGTGTCATTTAACGACAGCCATCATTGTCATTATCAAGTAGAACTTCTCCCTTCCACCTTGTGACAAATGCCTAAAAGCAGACCTAGCATATGGCTTCTCCTCCATCTGAGAGCTGTGACTTGAATCCTAAAGACTTTCATATTTAACAGAAGATTTCCCCATAATGCTCTTTGTAGTAATATTACCCAGTTCCTTATATGTTCTGGCTTTTATCATCAGAAAATGAAATGTTTACGAGTCAACAGAACTAATGCTTAGGAGCAGTAAGTGCTCCTCCAGATCAGAAAAATAGTTTTGAGGCATGTTTTATTTTGGATTTTAATATTTTGGGTGTTAAAAAGGCTGATCCAAGATTCTTGCCTGGAGAATCCCATGGACAGAGAAGCCTGGTGGGCTACAGTCCATGGGGTCGCAAAGAGTCAGACACGACTGAGCGACTTCACTTACTTACTTACTTAAAAAGGCTGATAACACACCGAGAAACACTGCTTACCATATGATAGAAAAACTGACTGGAAACAAACGTTTGACAGCAGTCTCCATTTGCTTATTTTTGAAACAGTAGAACTATATTACATTAAAATATCAGTTCATGGCCCACCTCCTATCTTTATTCCCAGACCTGTCCATATCTTTGTAACCCCAGGATACATGTATCTCTTATCTTCAATCTCTCTGTAAAAGATTTCTTGTAAAACAAAAGGGCATTAGCTTCCCCAGTACCAAAATGCCCAAATGGCTTGGGTTCCTACCCATAAAATATATTTACACTTACTTATAAATTCTTCACTGTGTATTTAAAAAGCAGAAACCATTTGGCAAATTGCCAAAAACTTCCCCTGAATATTAGGGGAGAAAGCAGATGGATTCTTAGGACACAGTAGTTCCAATCATGATACGGTTAATAAATTAGTGGTAATGTTCATAATAACACATTGCCACTTACAATGAATGAACTTTTTGCATGTATGTACCTCCCAGTACATAATGCTGAATAACATTAGTAACATAAAATGTCATTTTCCAGTCTCAGGGCCCCTACTAGTGATTAACATGTATGTATTCAGTAAGTAGGTGATAGGTGCTTTCTGTGGTGAGGCATTATAGAGTCTGTCAAGATGAATTAAGATAATAATTATTATTTGACTCACAGTGGCCAAGATTTGGAAATGCTCACATATTTAGACTATGAAATTATTAGTTCCTTTCATTTATCACTGGGAGAGAATTTAAGTTTATTTAAGTCATTACCATAGCCCCAATAAGATTTTTCTTCTTAGGTTTGGTTGGTTGGTGGTTTTTCGTTTTTGGCTGGTTGTTTTTTAGTGTATATAATAACTCAATCCCAGTTGATCAGCACATCCCTAAGTCAACAAATTTGATATACTACATGTCTGAGGTCATACTCAGGGCTTATTTCTTCACTGAATTTATCCCCAACAGTAACAGTTAATGACAGTGTGATGTAGTCATCTTAATTGCTATGAGTTAGCACAGCTCTCCTCCATTGCTGTGGGTTAATAATGAATTGGATTCATTGGCTGATTCTGATATAGCTGACATCACATGTCACTGACAGTGTGACATTGTAGAAAAGGATTAGGAAAAGGAGAGGGAAGAAGCAAAAGAAAAGCAAACTTCAGTCAACACATTAAGACATTCTAATGCAATATTTCAGTCTGTGCCCAAGGAAAATGGGCCAAATGAAAAAATTACAGAGCACCTCCTAATCATTTGCTGTAACATTAGGTATTTTTTCTCCTCTGATATTAAAAAAAAAATCAACAGTAGGAGTGAGTCATGAATTATATTCTTTTGAAGCTTCACAGTAAAGCTTTCTGTAAATCTTACAGTCAGACTTCCTGCTCAGTCCACTCTGTGGTACTAGAAAATAGCTAAGGTACCTTTGACATCTAAAGTTGTAAGCTCCACATATGAATGAAAAGTTATTGAGGAAACCATACTGCTCCTTAATCTTCTAACTGGGGCTGGTGATGGGTTCCCTGACTCAAGTGACACTGTTACCATTGAACTTTGAAACATGCAGCAGTGACTCTCCTTGCGGACGAGGGATATACTGACAACCCAGGTGTTCCTCTGGGATATCTGTACTCTCCAAATCTTCAGAGGATGTTGTTATCCAGAAATCTGCTCAGTGTCATGGTCTCACAGCCCAAAATAACCTCACTAGAGTTTTTCCAAGAAAAATCCTTTCCCCTGATTTCTAGGATGCATGGTCAGGCTTGGGCCTCTGCTGGATGTGTAGGTGTAGATACATGATTTTCAAACATGTGTTTAGTCATATCTGTCTCCATCACGACCCCATGGACTGTAGCGCACCAGGCTCTCTCTGGCTAAATGCACGTGCATTTAGCCACCAGGGTAGCCCAGTCTCTAGGGAGAACCAAATCTGGAGCCCCTGTTGTGAATTTCTCTCTTCTGTGTTACAAACAGAAGCCAGAGCAAATGGCATGGTTTGTGTATAGAACCACCAGATGGCAGTGTGTGGAGAATGAAAGAGCATTTATATCCTCTGCAGGATGGATGCTAGTTTAAGTCTTCCTGGTTTCTTAAGGACTTTCTTAAACATCTCAGCCCAGTGATCAAGAAGGAAAAGGAAAAATAATTGCTTACTTTCAGTGGTGGAAATTACCTTTGTAAGCTTGTAGTGCTGTGGTTTGATGACATTTCTGAAACTACCAGAAACCCATTTATAATTAAATTACATGGGGTAAGGAAGGGGAAGAGACAGAGAGATCCTAATAAAAATTAAGTACAAAATTGGGGTGAACCAGGAGGAAGCATCAGAAGGTAGAAATATGGAAGAAAATTGTTTCTACCAAATAGTAATGTAACCCATTTATCTAAGAAGAGAAGATCACTTCTTATTCATGGTGTAATCAGGTAGAGCCATACAAAAATTATGCTGCTCAGGATCTGTGACCTGCAAAAATGATCATTGCATGTGGTTCAACTTAAAAAACTATTGGACACAGGGTAAATTTGTAAAATATGTAAAAAACACACTAAAATATTCCATGACTTACTAGTAGTAGGGTGCTAGAAAGACAATAATCCAAAATAAAATTTTTAAAAACACTATAGTCAGTTCCTTAATTGAAAAAAATTCTAATTCAAAATACTATGCCCAGGGATGATTTAAGAAAACTGCAAGTTTGTGAAGATTTTTTTTTTTTTTTTTTTGAGAGAGAGAGAGAGAAAGTAATTCTAGTTAAGCAAGTATTAATCCAAAGAAATACAACACCAAGCAGTGTTTTTCATTTTTAAGAACCTGGAGGAAGCTAGCTATAGAGTAGATCGAGAATGGTCATGTGCTGGTGAGTATTAGTTTCTTTGCACTGATGGTGCAAAACCTTAGCTGTGGACTTTCCCACCCACAGTGTAGCCTTGACCTGTGATGCCATCCACAGGTCCTCTGCCACCTGACAGTTTCATGGGTGTCTGCAGGCAACCGAGGGTTGGGCTTGGCTGTGCCAGCCTTGCCCTGGTCCATCCCTGGGCACAAATGGCATGTGGACTCCTGTCATTTTTCATCCATGATTTCTGGATCATTTAGACTAGCTTTTGTGTTTGCTAACAGATCATAAAAGACCGCAGAAAATAATGAAGAGTAGTTTTTGGTTGTAAACGTAGGAAAGTAGTCTTACCATTTGAAAGGAATATTGAGTAGAAGTACATAATTTTTCTCTATAAAATTTAAGGAAAATCTGATGATAAAGGGAGAAGCAAAATGGTATTTTAATGGCATTTTTATGGGGTAAAAGGAAAAACCTGTATTTTTCAAAAATATGAGACAATACTATGAAAACACTAGTTCCTTAGAATAGTTCTGTTAAAGATATGTGTTTATAAAGTACTTGACAGTTTACATAACCCCCCTTATAGTGCTCCTATGACGTGGAGTCATTCTCCTAATTTTATAGAGTAACAAATAGAGGTATATTCCTAGAGCTTTGATAACTTCTCCAGTGTCATAAACAGTGTGCCAAACAAACAAGTTTCAAATCCAGGTTTTGCTGAAGTTTAGTTTGTGATGGAAGGCAAAAAATCTGTGCTTTGGTAATCAAACACACCTCAGTATTGTTTTCTTTTTGTTAACTTCATTTCATATCTTCAGATTAACTACTTCAGTTTCATCATCTGAAAAGTAATTAATGATAACTCCTCCTTTAGAAAGTCATTGTGAAGATTAAAAAGACTATGTAGGAGACTGCCTAGATCATTGTAGGTACTCAAAAAATGGTAACTACTTTTCTTGGCATTTCACTCACAGGAGTACAAAATTCTGCCAACTATTCCTTTGTAGGGCTTCCAAACTAAGAAAGTAAATGAAGGAAGTCTAACATCACAAACCTGTTAATAACAACAGTATCAAACTATTTTAAAGCCATAGTATTTTTGGACCCAGAAAAAAATAATTGTCCAAAATAATGGCCACCAGCCACATATGACAGTTGAATCTTAAATTAGCTAAAATTAAATAAAATTAAATAAAATTTAAGTCAGTTCTTCAGTCACACTAACAAAAGAAAATATAATGTTAACCCTTTATTTCCAGGTAAAGAAATTGAGTTCTGTTTAATATGTTCAGTTCAATATTCTTGTCTCTTCTTACACTCAGTCACCACCAGTTTAGTTTCTATTAATACCTTTGCTACAGTGTCTTCATTAATGGTGAGGTGAAGTGAAGTGAAGTGAAGTCGCTCAGTTGTGTCCTACTCTTTGAAACCCCATGGAGTGTAGCCTACCAGGCTCCTCTGTCCATGGGATTTTCCAGGCAATGGTCCTGGAGTTAATTGCCATTTCCTTCTCCAGGGGCTCTTCCCAACCCAGGGATCGAATCCAGGTCTCCCGCATTATAGACAGACGCTTTACCATCTGAGCCACCAGGGAAGTCTTCATTAATGGTAGAAACCATTAAATACCTGTAAATTATCAATCACTTGTCTGGCAGTTGATAATAGGTATCAGCTGGAACCATTGCTAACCCTGTTGACCAAATACTTGCATAAGGCCTCACCCTATAACCTGTGATTTCTTAAAATATGGCTACATTACAAGATTCTCTAACCTAGCCTCAGAAGTGGAAGCCACGCATCAGCATTCTGTCTTACTCTGTTCATTAGAAGTGAGTCACTAAAGATGGTCCATATTCAAGGGGAGAGGAGTTACACAGTGTGTCACAAGTTACTTCATTCCTACTGCTTGTAAAATATCTTCATCATTCCTTAGAACTCCCTAAAGCCTTTCATCTTATTACAATGTCAGGATAAGTTTCAGGATTTTGTCACCTAGTCAGATCCAGAGGCAGACAAGGCTCTTTGGATGTGGTTCCCTAAGTACAGCTCTGAAAACTTGTGAGCTGAAAAGTGATCTTTCCCATTCCCATCGTTGTTACAGTGATGGGGTGGGATAACTATAGACCCTCCCATTAAAAAAGAGAAAACAGGAGGAACACAGACATTATTGTTCTGTTGTTGTTCAGCTGCTAAGTTGTGTCCAATTCTTTGCGACCCGATCGACTGCAGCATTCCAGGCTTCCCTGTCCTTCACTGTCTTCCAGAGTTCGCTCAAACTCATGTCCATTGAGTCAGTAATGCCTCTGTCACCCCCTTCTCTTACTCTCAGTCTTTTCCAGCATGAGGGTCTTTTCCAGTGAGTTAGCTCTTCACATAAGATTGGCAAAGTGTTGGAGTTTCAGCATGAGTCCTTCCAATGAATATTCAAGGTTGATTTCCTTTAGGATTGACTGGTTTGATCTCCCTGATTGTCCAATGGACTCTCAGGAGTCTTCTCCAGCACCACAGTTTGAAAGCATTAATTCGTCAGCACTCACCCTTCTTTATGGTCCAACTCTCAGATCCATACATGACTGCTGGAAAAATCATAGCTTTGACTATATGCACCTTTGTCAGCAAAGTGATGTCTCTGCTTTTTAATATGTTGCCTGGGTTTGTCACAGGTTTTCTTCCAAGGAGCAAACATTTTTATTTCATGGCTGCAATCATGGTCCTTAGTGATTTTTGAGCCCAAAAAGATAAAATCTCCCATCCAAGAAGATAAAAGATGCCATCTGCCATCTTTTTCCCCATCTGCTTGCCACAAAGTGATGGGACCAGATGCCATGATCTTAGTTTTTGAATGTTGAGCTTTAGGCCAGCTTTTTAACCTCTCCTCTTTCACCCTCATCAAGAGACTCTTTAGTTCCTCTTCACTTTCTGCCATTAGAGAGGTGGTATCTGCATATCTGAGGTGGTTGATATTTCTCCAGCAATCTTGATTCCAGCCTGTGATACATCCAGCCCAGCATTTCGCATGGTATACTCTACACATAAGTAAAATAAGCAGGGTGACAATGTACAGTCTTGATGAACTCCTTTCCCAATTTGGATCTGGTCCATTGTTCCATGTCTGGTTCTGACTGTTGCTTCTTGACCTGCATACAGGTTTCTCAGGAGACAAGTAAGGTGGTCTGGTATTCCCATCTCTAAGAATTTTCCACAGTTTGTTGTGATCCACATAGTCAAAGACGTTAGCATAGTTAATGAAGCAGATGTTTTTCTGGAATTCCCTTGCTTTTTCTATGATCCAACAGATGTTGGCAATTTAATCTTTGGTTCTAAATCCAGCTTGTACATCTGGAATTTTTCGGTTTATGTACTATGGAAGCCTAGCTTAAAGGATTTTGAGAATTACTTTCTAGCATGTGAAATGAGCGCAGTTATATGGTAGCTTGAACATTCTTTGGCATTTCCTTTCTTTGGGATTAGAATGAAAACTGACCTTTTCCAGTCCTATGGCCATTGCTGAGTTTTTCAAATTTGCTGGCATATTGAGTGCAGCACTTTAACAGCATCATCTTTTAGGATTTGAAATCACTTAGCTGGAATTCCATCACCTTCAGTAGCTTTGTTCATAGTAATACTTCTCAAGGCCCACTTAACTTCACTCCAGGATGTCTGGCTGTAGGTGAGTGATAACACCATTGTGAAAACCTTTTTTTGTATAGGTCTTCTGTATATTCTTGCCACCTCTTCTTAATCTCTTCTGCATCTGTTAGGTCCTTACCATCTTTATTGTGCTCATCTTTGCGTGAAATGTTCTCATGATATCTCCAATTTTCTTGAAGAGATCCTTCCCATTCTATTGTTTTCTTCTATCTCTTTACATTGTTCACTTAAGAAGGCTTTCTTATCTCTCCTTGCTATTCTCTAGAACTATGCATTCAGTTGGGTGTATGTTTCCCTTCCTCCTTTACCTTTTACCTCTCTTTTTTCTCAGCTATTTGCCAGGCCTCCTCAGACAACCATTTATTTTCTTGCATTTCTTTTTCTTTGGGATTTGGTCACTGCATCCTGTACAGTGTTAGAAACCTCCTTCCATAGTTCTTCAGGCACTGCATTTACCAGATCTAGTCCTTTGAATCTATTCATCACCCCTAGTGTATAATCATAAGGGATTAGATTTGGGTCACACCTGAATGGTCTGGTGATTTTTTCTACTTCTTCAATTTAAGCCTGAATTTTGCAATAAGGAGTTTATGATCTGAGCCACAGTCAGCATCAGGCCTTGTTTTTGCTGACTATATAGAACTTCTCTGTTTTTGGCTTATAAGAATATAATCAGTCTGATTTCAGTGTTGACCATCTGGTGATACCCATGTGTAGAGTCATTCAGTGTTGCTGGAAAAGGATGTTTGCTATGACAAAGTTTGTTCTCTTGACAAAACTCTTAGCTTTTGCCCTGCTTCGTTCTGTACTCCAAGGCCTAACTTGCCTGTTACTCCAGGTATCTCTTAACTTCCTACTTTTGAATTCCAATCCCCTGTGATGAAAAAGACATCCTTTTTTGGTGTTAGTTCTAGAAAGTCTTGCAGGTCTTCATAGAACCATTCCGCTTCTTTGGCATTAGTGGTTGGGAGATAGGCTTGGGTTACTGTAATGTTGAATGGTTTGCCTTGGAAACAAACCGAGATCATTCTGCCATTATTGAGATTTCCCCCATGTTCTGTGTTTCGGATTCTTTGTTGACTGTGAGGGCTTCTCCGGTTCTTCTAAGGGATTCTTGCCCACAGTAATAGATATAATGGACATCTGAATTTAATTAGCCCATTCCTGTCCACTTTAGTTCACTGATGCCTAAAATGTCGATGTTCACTCTTGCCATCTCCTACTTGACCACATCCAGTTTACCTTGATTCATGGACCTAACATTCCAGGTTCCTATACAATATTAGTCTTTACAGCATCAGACTTTACTTTTGCCGCTAGACACATCCACAACTGAGCATTGTTTCTGCTCTGGCCCAGACTCCTCATTCTTTCTGGAGCTATTTCTCCACTCTTCCCCAGTAGTATATTGGACATATACTGACCTGGGGGACTCCTCGTCTGGTATCGTATCTTTTGCCTTTTCATACTGTTCATGGGGTTTTCAAGGCAAGAATACTGAAGTGGTTTGCCATTCTCTTCTNTGCTCTGGCCCAGACTCCTCATTCTTTCTGGAGCTATTTCTCCACTCTTCCCCAGTAGTATATTGGACATATACTGACCTGGGGGACTCCTCGTCTGGTATCGTATCTTTTGCCTTTTCATACTGTTCATGGGGTTTTCAAGGCAAGAATACTGAAGTGGTTTGCCATTCTCTTCTCTAGTGTACCACATTTGGTCAGAATCCACCATTACCCGTCCATCTTGGATGGCCCTGCACGGCATGGCTCATAGCTTCATTGAGTTACACAAGGCTGTGATCCGTGTGATCATTTTGGTTAGCTTTCTGTGATTGCAGCCTCCAACCATTGCTTGGTAGCCATTCTGAAATCCAGCAGGGCATGTGTTCTTTCTTGATTAGAGCTTAGTCATACTACATGGGAATGATTCTACATAGTTCTTGGGCTTTTCCCACTGGACATTTTTTGGGGGGGAGTATCTTCTTGAACTTAAGAGTAATCCTTTCTTGCACATAAGAAATGATTCATAATGCAGCTGGGTAGATTACCTACCCTGCTTCCTGCTCTTAGTAGTTCAGGGGTCCACACGTTTTCTTTCAGATTGTAATGAGTCAATCCATTATACAAAAGCGGCACTCACAAATCATGTCACAAGAAGCCATTTTCTACCTTGGACTTCTTAAAAGTCTCCTATGGAACAATAACTATAAGATCCTTTAAAGACCTATTTTTTAACAGAGAGGGTCTGTGATGGTGGTACACTCTTACTTGAAGGATTTTTGTTGTCTATTTGAAACATCATTTAAGCCTTTCTGTGGTTTTATCAAATGTCTTATAGTCATATGCTGAGCTGCATTTTTATATTATATTTTCCTGACAGCACCCCAGGTTGAAATTCTGCCCAGAAGTCACTTCGTAATTTTAGCAATATTTACATCTGGAAAATCTGAAAATGATAAGCAGATTTATTTTTTAGCAACGAGCCCTTGTTCGTATTCAGTTCAGTACAGTCTCAGTCATGTCCAACTCTTTGCGACCCCATGAACTGCAGCACACCAGGCCTCCCTGTCTATCACCAACACTACTGAGGATTACCCAAACCCACGTCCATTGAGTCGGTGAAGCCATCCAACCATTTCATCCTCTGTCATCCCCTTCTCCTCCTGCCCTCAATCTTTCCCAGCATCAGGGTNTGCTCTAGAGCCCAGAGCCGCAGCCGCTGAAGGCTGAGCACCCTAAAGCCTGTGCCCTGCAACAAGAGAGGCCAGCACCGGAAGAGAAGCCCTTCCTTCACAGGGCTGAAAACCCACAAACTCTCTCAATGAAACAAAAACCAAGTAGCATGACTCCCATTCTACAGAGGAGAAAACAGGCCTCAGCAGCTTGTCCATTGTCATAAGGCTAGTTTGAGTTTTCCGTATCTGAACCCAGATCTCCCCACCTCTAAGATCTCAGAAAGGAAACATCTCTGCTGGGATGTGACCTAAGGATGGTGGGTATGTATCCATTCAGCATCTGACGGAGCATAGGATTGAATATTCTTTGGTGGATCATCTGGACCAGAGATTCCCAATCTTATAATAGATCCATGAACCTTTAAAGAAAAATTTTAAGTTTTTTTTTGGCTGCTCTGGGTTTTCATTCTGTGTGTGGGCTTTCTCTAGTTGCAGCAAGTGGGGGCTACTCTTCGCTGCCAGGCCCAGGCTTCTCTTTGTGGCTCTCGGGCTCTAGGGCACTTGGGCTTCAGTGGTTACGGCACAGGCCTAGTTGCTCTATGGCAGGTGGGATCTTCCTGGACCAGGGATTGAACCCTATGTGTTCTGCATTGGCAGGCAGATTCTTAACCACTGGACCACTAGGGATGTCCCATGAACCTTTTAAAGATGATTATATACTTTGATTTTTTTCCAAGGAAAAATATTTTAAAAATACTCTGACACTACTCATGCCATTTCGTTGAAGAAAAGTATATTTTTTAAAATAATTTTATTTATTTATCTTTATTATTTATTTTTGGCTCTGCTGGGTCTTTGTTGCTGTGCAAGCTTTTCTCTAGTTGCAGCGAGTAGGGGCTACTCTTCATTGCAATGCACAGGCTTCTCATCGTGGTGGTTTCTCTTGTTCCAGAGTATGGACTCTATACATACTGGCTTGTGGGCTCACTAAATGCAGCTCCTGGGCTCTAGGCATAGGCTCACTAGTTGTGGCATATGGGCTTAGTTGCTTCTTGGCATGTGGAATCTTCCCAGATCAGGGATTGAACCCGTGTCTCTTGCATTGGCAGGTGGATTCTTTACCACTGAGCCACCAGGGAAGCCCAAGAAAGGATATTTTGATGCTAGGAGAATAGAAAGGAAGTAATTCCTTCCTTCCTTCATTCAGTGAGTAGTTTATCAAGTGCCCATTCCATACTTGTATTCTAGGTGTTGGTGAAAAAACAGAAAATGATAACATCAAAGTCCTTGTCCTCTTGGAGCTGATGTTCTGATAATATAACTCAACTCTTTAAGTAAAAGAAATTAAACTCTATGAAAGATTCATTCCAGGGTACCTATTGTTATCTTTTCATCTTAATTAATAAAATCCTTGTGTGGCGGCTCTGGTCCAGAGACCAGCATTTGGGAACTCTGTATCTAATGCATTTATCTGTTTCCAGGGACAGAGCCCCGAAGTTATCTCGGATGGAAGGAAATCAGATCAAATTTTAGATAGTGTCTGGATGCTCACAGGGCTCACAGGGAAATCGGGTCTGGCCTGGTACCCTGGGGTGGCAGGAGCCACTTTTCTCTGAGTGCAACTTCCAGTGCTTTGGTTCCACTGTAAGTGGCAATGTCTAGGTCATCTTACTTTGCCTGCTTTTTCTATATCCTCACTGGTATGCCTGGAGACCCTTCAAAGCATTCCAAGCACCTTTCCATCTCCCAGTTCATTGCAGCTCATTTATAGCGCTGGGCGGTTAGGTTCATTTCCCCCACAGGGAAACTGAGCCTCAGGAAGAGGTCACCTGGAAAGACAGAGGTGGCTTTAGGAACAATCCTGGCTCTTCTGCTTTTCATCCATGGATCTATTCATGGGACAACCTAGAGTCCTCTCTGTTGCCTGAAGCAGTGACCTCAGAATTCACGGCAACAGGTCTGCATGGCTAGTATCTCTTACTTGCTGAGCTGTCCAGCAGGCTCAGAAATGGCAGTGAAATGACTTACACACTGAGAAGAAGTGTCCTTGAGAGAGGGCACAGTAAAAAGGAAGAGCATAGGGGAGAAACAGGCCTGAAGGTCTGAGGCTGGGAGGCTGCTCAGGGTGTTCCCCAGGCTGCCCACACTTCAAGGTGGAAGTGAGAAGGTCCTTGCCCGAACTTGACAGCTGGAAGATAAACAGTGAGCTTCCCTTACTCCGCGTGAGCTTGGTTTAGTTTTTCTTTTGTTGTCCTTGTTTAGTCAAGTCCTGTCTGACTCATTTGCGACCCCACAGACTGTCACCCTTCAGGGTCCTCTGTCCATGGGATTTTCCAGGCAAGAATACTGCGGTGGGTTGCCATTTCCTTCTTCGGGGGATCTCCCTGACCCAGAGACTGAACCTGCATCTCCTACATTGCAGGTGGATTCTTTACCAACTGAGCTGCCAGGGAAGCCCCTAGTTTTGCTTTAGAGAAAGGAAATTCCTGCTGGATCTTTAAGTAGCATCTGATCTCTCCTCTGGCCTCCAGGCAGGCCTACATTGGAACCACCCCTGGTGGCTGCCCCTCCCTCCTGCCAGGCTGTGCAAGCCCTCTGCCCTCCATCTGAACGCCTGCCCCTCCCAGGCACTTCCCACAGAGGCTGCCTTGGCTGGTGAGAGTGTGGGCCTGCACAGGTCTCACTTGTTCATGCTTGCTCCACTTTCTTCTTTAACTCTGGAGTCCGTTTTCAGTTGCTGGTGCTGTTGCCACGAAGGGTGAGGGGGCAACAGTACACAGCAGTGCCTGGCACTGAGGTCTTTCTGAATGGCGCTGAGAAGTGTGGAGGAACTTCTTGGGAGACATGCATCGCTTTCTGTTTTATTCTTTGGGCAGAGACTAAAACTGAGTCTGTGGTTCCTGAGCCCATAGCAACTGCAAAGTGAGGAAACCCAGGAAGCATGGTTGGGTTGAGAGCAACATCCTCGCAATGATTGCTTGGCCATGGAAGATCTCAACATGCACGACCAAGAGGCAACCTTTTATTTTTTTTTGAATATTTTATATTTTCATTGAAATAGAATAGACACATAACATTAGCTTCAGGTGTACAATGAAATGATTCCATATTTGTATATATTGCAAAGTGATCACCACAATAGGTCCAGTTAACATCCATTGCCACACATAGTGACGGTTTTTTTCTTGTGATGAGAACTCTTAAGATCTACTCTCTTGCTGCTGCTGCTGCTGCTAAGTCACTTCAGTCATGTCCGACTGTGTGCGACCCCATAGACGGCAGCCCACCAGGCTCCCCTGTCCCTGGGATTCTCCAGGCAAGAATACTGGAATGGGTTGTCATTTCCTCCTCCAATGCATGAAAGTGAAAAGTGAAAGTGAAGTCGCTTAGTCGTGTCTGACTCGTAGCGACTCCATGGACTGCAGCCCACCAGGCTCCTCTGTCCATGGGATTTTCCAGGCAAGAGTACTATTCTCTCAGCAATTTTCAAATACACAAAACAATATTATTAACTATAGACAACATGCTAAGAGGTGATCTTTTATATATAGCATTTATTATGCTATTTAATATTTATTGGGTTGGCCAAAAAGTTTGTTGGGGTTTTCTAAGAGGTTATGGAAAAACCCAAATGAAGTTTTTGGCCTACCCAGTATGTCCCAATATGTGACTAGCTTAGTTTCTGCTAGTCAGTAAGATTTGGATTGACTTTTTGTCAATAAGTGTTGGATTAATTAGTTTATCAATAAAATCGAATACAATGTGTATTTCTATGCAGCATTATTCATAGCACATTTAGAATATTATGTTCAATTCAAGGCAGGTTCTGTTTTAAAGTTCAGAGCTCCACAGCGGTGAAACGGCTAAAAAATGATGTTACAAGGAGCAGCGCTGGTTCTGAGATATTTATTCTGGGAAGGAGAATACTCAGAGAAAACGGTAGAGCTTTTATTTATTTATTTATTTATTTTAGTTTAATATTGGAAAAGCTTTTCTGTGGCAGTTTTCCTCTATGTGATCCTATGCTCAGAACAGGAATCAGTTGTACAGGTTGCTGCTACTGCTGCTGCTAAGTCGCTTCAGTTGTGTCCGACTCTGTGCGACCCCATAGACGGCAGCCCACCAGGCTCCCCCATCCCTGGGATTCTCCAGGCAAGAACGCTGGAGTGGGTTGCCATTTCCTTCTCCAATGCA
>SJYX01005839.1:480582-524140 GCA_006410675.1 Oreotragus oreotragus | reverse complement strand
GTCACTTCAGTCATGTCCGACTGTGTGCGACCCCATAGACGGCAGCCCACCAGGCTCCCCTGTCCCTGGGATTCTCCAGGCAAGAATACTGGAATGGGTTGTCATTTCCTCCTCCAATGCGTGAAAGTGAAGTCGCTTAGTCGTGTCTGACTCGTAGCGACTCCATGGACTGCAACCCACCAGGCTCCTCCGTCCATGGGATTTTCCAGGCAAGAGTACTACTCTCTCAGCAATTTTCAAATACACAAAACAATATTATTAACTATAGACAACATGCTAAGAGGTGATCTTTTATATATAGCATTTATTATGCTATTTAATATTTATTGGGTTGGCCAAAAAGTTTGTTGGGGTTTTCTAAGAGGTTATGGAAAAACCCAAATGAAGTTTTTGGCCTACCCAGTATGTCCCAATATGTGACTAGCTTAGTTTCTGCTAGTCAGTAAGATTTGGATTGACTTTTTGTCAATAAGTGTTGGATTAATTAGTTTATCAATAAAATCGAATACAATGTGTATTTCTATGCAGCATTATTCATAGCACATTTAGAATATTATGTTCAATTCAAGGCAGGTTCTGTTTTAAAGTTCAGAGCTCCACAGCGGTGAAACGGCTAAAAAATGATGTTACAAGGAGCAGCGCTGGTTCTGAGATATTTATTCTGGGAAGGAGAATACTCAGAGAAAACGGTAGAGCTTTTATTTATTTATTTATTTATTTTAGTTTAATATTGGAAAAGCTTTTCTGTGGCAGTTTTCCTCTATGTGATCCTATGCTCAGAACAGGAATCAGTTGTACAGGTTGCTGCTACTGCTGCTGCTAAGTCGCTTCAGTCGTGTCCGACTCTGTGCGACCCCATAGATGGCAGCCCAACAGGCTCCCCCATCCCTGGGATTCTCCAGGCAAGAACACTGGAATGGGTTGCCATTTCCTTCTCCAATGCGTGAAAGTGAAAAGTGAAAGGGAAGTCGCTCAGTCGTGTCCGACCCTCAGCGACCCCACGCACTGCAGCCTTCCAGGCTCCTTGTCCATAGGATTTTCCAGGCAAGAGTACTGGAGTGGGGTGCCATTGCCTTCTCCGGTTGTACAGGTTACACAGAAGTAAATTGAGACTTCATAAGAGGGAGTTGTCTCACATCTTTTAGGTGGGAGGCCTACTCTGGGTGGAGTTTGGACAAATGTCTGCTAACCCTTTCCTGCTATAAAATTATACTACATATGTGTATATACATGGGCTTCCCAGGTGGCACTGTGGTAAAGAACCTGCCTGCTAATGCAGGAGTTGCAAGAGACTTGCGTTGGGTCCCTGAGTTGGGAAGATGCCCTGGAGGAGGGCATGGCAACTAACTCCAGTGTTTTTGCCTGGAGAATCCCTTGGACAGAGGAGTCTGGTGGGCTACAGTCCACAGGGTCACAAAGCGTGAGACACAACTGAAGCAACTTGGCACACACGTGTGTGTGTGTATAGCACATGGTTCTTCTGCTGTACCCAGACATAGGTTTTTGCTTGTCTTTTATTATGGGTAAATGTGACCAAGATCATCTGTTCTCTGAAAGGACATTATTTGAGTGAATGTGAATATGGCCTTACATTGATATGCACATGAAGATACAGAAGTACATAACAGTATCGTCTAATTTTTATTAGGTACTTACCACGTGCTGGACCCACCAACCACTTTCCATGCCCTGTCTCATTTAAATCTCCCAACCATCCTGTGAAGAGATGGGACCATTTATTTATGTCCCCATTTTACAGGTGAGACAGAGGCTCTGAGATAACATACCCAAGGGCACACAAGAAGGGAGACCTGGGTTGAACGTCCAGGTGTGTCTGATGATCAGCCTCATGAAAGAGGATGTGTGATTTGTGTTTAAAGACAGACAGACATTCTAAGACAGGGCATTTATCATGGAGACCACATAAACAGCTGCTGCTGTCCAGGTCAGTCACCGTCTCACTGCGTGATGGGACTGCAGAGGCGGTGGGGTAGCTTCTCTTCTGAGTGACGGGCTCCCTTCTTCCATCAGGATTCGTTTACTTCCACCTCAAGGAGCTCATGGCCAGGCTGGCCAGGCTGGGCCATGCTGTTAGCCTGGGGTTTCCCTGCCATGGCCCCGCCACAGAATGGAAATAACCTCACATTTCGTTAGTTGAAGCAAATGAGAATTTCTGTGCCTTATTTCACTTGGGTTTTTGTGTGTTTTGTGTCCATATGTACCTATACACATGGGCTTTTTAAAAAATTTTCCTAATGGATGAAGTTGGCAAGGCAGAAGCTGAGCTCTCTGCAGCAGAAGGGAAGCCTCCCGATGAATGAGGATGGTTAAATGAGAGGAGATGTTTTTCACAGTTTGTCTCAAACAATCACTTAATGGGCACAGGAAATTTCTGCGAAATGGGTGAATAGCGTGGGTCCATTTTATCAGCCCCTTAATGAAGTAAAACCCGCTGGCTTTTAAGAGCCAGGCAGCAAAGAAAAAGTGGTCTTTATCCTCACACACCAAATCTGTGCATTGGTAAAGTGCAGGCCCTGACAGGAATTTCAATTATTTAATCAAAAAGAAAATGAAAGAGGTCTTAAGTGTTGTGATTTGAAGACAGCCTTTTCATAGACCAATCTAGTGTGTGCTCACATTGAATATGAAGCAAAATGGGAAGGAAATTAAGGCAGCTTCGGCTTAAATCATGTGATTGCAAATAGTAAATTAGTTTCTCGATGTTTTCATTTAAGTGTTTAAGTGGAAGGTTTTATTCCTAATGTAGCGTAGTGACACAGAAGAGAACCCTCACCGACTCCAGCTTCCCCGTGTTCAGGCGGTGATGCATTTGCCCCGGGGAGGGAGAGGGAGAAAGGGAGGCTAAGATGGAGAGAGAAGGGGGAGCGGAGCCGCAGTCACGTTGAGGTGCTTTTGTTTTAAATTGCTCGCCAAGTAGCTTTCACAGCAACTCATTAATCGGGCAGATGAGTAACGTCTGTTGAAAACGTACTGAGTGAAATGCATTTAATTTGGAAGGGAAATCAGAAACTGCATTAGTCAGAGCATTTAAATGGCAGCATCATCCAGTAGCCTGTTGTTTTGTTTGATGCGGCTTCACTGAGATTGTTCTTAAGGGATAAGTGTTGGTAAAACCAGTTGGCATTGAGCTTCAGAGAAAATGTGCCCCTCTGGCTTTCAAAAGCTTCTGGGTGGTTTCGCTGGGGCTTCAGCGGAACCTTCTGGTGGGATGGGCGAGGACATCCTGGGAATCTCTCGGGAAAGCACTAATTGGGTTGGGCCGAGCTGACCTCTGGCTGGTGCAACAAGTAGCGGGAGGTCATTTCTTTGCAAATGAGCATCCCTTTGTGTTTGTAATTAGCTTTGATTATTCGGCTAGGGGCCCACGCAGTGCTGGCTCTGGCTCACTCTGTGGACCAACAGTGTATGGACTTTTAATATCAAATTAGGCAGTAGGGCTTGGCATCTCTGAGGATTAGACTTGCCAGCACCCCACCTGTAGCCCACAGTGGGAGGAGAGTGGCGGTGAATGTGTCTTTAAACTTGCCATTGTCTTGGTTATGCTAGGATTACTGACCTTCTTGTATGTTTCAGTTTCAGTCATCCAAAGTCCCACCTCCTCCAGGAAGTATTCCTTGACTACCTCAGGCCAAGAGATTTATTTTCCCCGCCCTTGGCGCCTAGAGGACTCCTAGATAGCTTTCGGTCTATGTTTCTGTGATGCTTTCTGGACACTGAATACTGAACAGACACAACTTTTACTGTTGTCTAATTTTCTTTTTACGGTTGAATGGTATTCTTGCTCTTCTTTCTTTTTATTATGGAAATTTTCAACAACTAGAACAAAGAAAACTATAAGGAATTTCCATGTATTGCTCACTAAATTTTACTGGTTATTAGCCTTTTGTCTTCGGGGAAGGCAATGGCACCCCACCCCAGTACTCTTGCCTGGAAAATCCAATGGATGGAGTAGCCTGGTGGGCTGCAGTCCATGGGGTCGCTAACAGTCGGACAGACTGAGCGACTTCACTTTCACTTTTCTCTTTCATGCATTGGAGAAGGAAATGGCAACCCACTCCAGTATTCTTGCCTGGAGAATCCCAGGGATGGGGGACCCTGGTGGGCTGCCGTCTATGGGGTCACACAGAGTCGGACACGACTGAAGTGACTTAGCAGCAGCAGCAGCAGCAAAGTCAGATCTAAACCTGATTGGATTCAGGTTAAGCATTTGGCAGGAATACTTTATAGGTGATGACAGGTGCTTCACGTAACATCAAAGCAAGGACACAGGTAATGTCTAGTTGTCCCATCATTAGAGATGTTAAAATTGATCACTGAGTTGAAGAGTTGACTGCCTGATTGCACCAATATAGAGTTATAGTTCCTTGTCTGTAGACAGCAAGTAGTCTGTGGGGTGGTACTTTGGTGCCATCAAAAAAAAAAAAATCAGTTTCCCCATTTCACAGCAAATGAGGGCCAAGAACCTTGCATTAGAAAGTTTCCTGCAGCACCTGGTTGTGTAACCGATATGGTAACAATTCAAAAGGTGATTGGTTTTGAGAGAATAAAATAAAAAACTTAATGAGAAATTCTGTATACCCTCCTGTGACTGATACATTGGTTAAAGGGCTCAACAACTTTGGGAGTCATGAAACACTAACACTTCACTGGATGTGGAGAGACTCAGGTTTTCTAGCCTCAGCTCGGCCAACAGTTTGCTGTGTGACTTTGGGCAAATCACTTACCTTCTCTGGAACTGATGTGTAAAACAAGGAATACCAAAAGAAGAAATCTGGGACTTCTTGGCAGTCTAGTTGTTAAGACTCTGTGCTTCCAGTGCAGGAGGTGATGGTTTAGAAACTAAGATTCCCACATGCTGCAGGACATAACCAAAAATAAAAAGAAATCTGTAAGTTTCTACCAGCCTTAGAATTCTAAAAAATATGATGACTATTTGGACTAGGTGGTTGGAGCCTGCAGATCTTGAACCTCCTTGAATCTGCAAACCACCAGCCCATTCTTGCACCATAGGTTTGTGGTATTTAATAAGCTTACAGGTTGTCATAGCAACCACCGCCCTCCCCATAGCTTATTATCTGATTGCCAGGTCGGCTTTCTGCCCCATTTGATAGTGAATTGGAAAGGTGACCAGGCATTGATTGACTTTCATGCCATTTTATAGACAGTGGAAAACACTTGCTTCTTTCCCAAGCCAAGAAAAATCTTCCAGGCTTGATCATCTGAATGGCTCTTTCACCTATGCTCTTATTTATTCACTTACTCAATAGTTGAGACCTTACTATGTGCCAGACATTGAACTCGATGCTTGAAAGATCATTGGTCCTCTTTTCTGTGGAGTTTACCGTTTAGAAAGGGAGTGATGATGGTTTAGTCGCCAAGTGGTGTCTGACTCTTTGCAACACCAGGGACTGTAGCCCACCAGGCTTCCCTGGGGTCCATGGGATTTCCCAGGCAAGAATACTGGAGCAGGTTGCAATTTCCTCCTCCAGGGGATCTTCCCGACCCAGGAATTGAACCGGGGTCTCCTGCATTGCAGGCAGATTCTTTACTGACTGAGCCACAAGGGAAGCACCTAGAGAGGGAGACAAATGATCAAAGAGGCAGTTGCAATGTAGTGAGAAAACTATGATGATGTCAGAAGTATGGTAGCACAGGGGCAGGGCACCTAATCCAACTGGGGGCATCAGGGAAAGGCTTCCAGGAGGAAGTGATTTGTTTTAGCTGAAAACTGGAAGCCAGCACCAGCATGAGAGGTGGCAAGAGCAATAAATGTTCCTGGCAGAGAGGGTAACTTAACCTACTGCCAGAGGATTTTAAGCATGGGCTAGCAATCAGATTTGTACTTTTGAATCATCACATTGGCTAGTGAACAAAGGATTGGAGGGAGTGACAGAAGAGGGACACAGAGACTATAGCATTTAAAATCATGCCAATATCATGAGGTTTGAACGTCTTAAAAGCAGATGATGTTGTATTTACATTTTCTAGGCTACTGCTCAGAGAGGGCAATGGCACCCCACTCCAGTACTCTTGCCTGGAAAATCCCATGGACAGGGGAGCCTGGTAGGCTGCAGTCCATGGGGTCGCTGAGGGTCGGACACGATGGAACGTCTTCACTTTCATTTTTCACTTTCATGCATTGGAGAAGGAAATGGCAACCCACTCCAGTGTTCCTGCCTGGAGAATCCCAGGGACGGGGAAGCCTGGTGGGCTGCCATCTATGGGGTCTCACAGAGTCGGACACGACTGAAGCGACTTAGCAGCAGCAGCAGCAGCAGCAGCAAGGTACTGCTGGGCTTCCCTGATAGCTTAGTTGGTAAAGAATCCGCCTGCTATGCAGGAGACTCCAGTTCAATTCCTGGGTAGGGAAGATCCTCTGGAGAAGGGATAATCTACCAACTCCCGTATCCTTGCCTGGAGAGCAAAGAGTCAGACGTGATTAAGCAACTTTCACTCCACAAGCTACTACTATCATGGCCGACATCCACAGAAAGTGACTAATAGACATTGTTGGGCTTCTGTTGTGGCTCAAAAGTAAAGAACCTGCCTGTGATGCAGGAGATCATCTCCAATGCCGGAGACTGGGGTTCGATCCCTGGGTGGGGAAGATCCCCTGGAGGAGGAAATGGCCATCAGCTCCAGTATTCTTGCCTGGGAAATCCCATGGACAGAGGAGCCTGGCGGGCTACAGTCTGGGGGGAACTTAGCATCTAAAGAACAACAACACAATGCTATCAGAGAGTAAGTGCTCTAAGCTATTATCCTTAATAACAGCATTTTCATGCTGCTGGACAGCTTTGAAAGATCTTTTGCATATTTTCCTCATAAAATAGTCCTACAATGGGTCTCTGAGGTAAGTGATATTATCCCCACTTTGCAGATAGAGTAACTAAGCCTCTCAAAGTTGGAAGAATGAGATGGGAAAATTTTTCACTTCATAACTTTTATGGTTTTTCACCTTGAATTATTTGAATATTTTTCCTATAGAAAAAACAACACATAGTCTAGCTGGAGAAACAGAACATGGCCATGAAAGAAGATAAAACATATCAATGTTGTAATTAGCCTATTCTAAGAGCCCAGTGAATGGAACATCTGCTAATACTATAGTGACTAAGTGCTGTGGACCGGGATAGTTTTCTCAGGGACAAGGGTATGAACTGGATCTAGATTTGGATGGAAATTTTCTATGTAGATGGGAGGTGATATGGATGAACCTTCCTGAAAGAGAGATGGAAGCAAGTTTTAATAATCAAGTTTTGTGAGGTTAAGACCTCAGAGTGCAAAAGAGGAGAGTGAAAAAGCTGGCTTAAAACTCAACATTCAAAAAACTAAGATCATGGCATCCAGTCCCATCACTTCATGGCAAATAGATGGGGAAAAAGTGGAAGCAGATCAAACCAATGTCCCCTGCTTTGCAAGGCAGATGTTAACCACAGGACCTTCAGGGAAGTCCTTGATATTATTTTCTAAATTAATGTTTTTGAACTCTGTCTGGGGGAAAGTAGGAACATGAATAATGTAGCCATCCAATAAGAAATTGTCATCTTTCTTAAAATTATCTTCAAAGTATCTTCTAGAGCTAAATAGCTATTCCCTACTTGGATCCAAGAGATGACTCCACCTTCTCAATACATTCTTTTTTTTTTTTTTTTCTTGACAAAAAATTCTTCTTGCAATTATATAAGCCTGCTTTTGTGCAGCAACATGGTGTCAGATTCATTAATCACTCATGTCTGTGATATTGATCATTTGGGCTTGCTTTTATCAGTTAGTTGGGCCACAAATACCACTATGACCACCATCACCTCTCTCTCTAACACCAGCAGTAGCACCAGTACCAGGGCCGTTACTAAGCATTAACTGTGTTAATGCTTACCAAGCACTGAGCAAAATGCATTGTGTATGTTATCTTTTAAAAGTTTAGATATAAGAAATTCCCTGGCAGTCCAGTGGTTAGGACTTGGTGCTTTTACTTCCAGGGCTCTGGTGGGATCCCTGGTCAGGGAACTAAGATCCTGCAAACAGTCTCCGTTTTACAACTGAGAACAATGGGGCTTAGAGGAATTAAACACAATTTCCATTATCATACAGCTAGTATGTAAAGGTGATGGAGCCAGATCTCTAATCTTAGTCTGCTTGACTCTAACCCTGTTCTATTTTCAACTGGCAATGCATACTGCTCTCATCGTCTTGAAGCATGTGTGTGTGTGTGTGTGTGTGTATTAAAACAACCTTTCTGTTATTTTAAGTTCTGGTTATTACAGGTCATGATATGAATTTTATAAATTTTATAAAGTTATAAATTGGAGGATTTATAATCCTCCAATGAGAAGAATTGCGGAGATTGTCCTCTTAAATCAAGGGCAGCAGTTTCAAGTTCCATTCCAGGTGAGAAACAGGCAGCATCTATTATTGTTCTGCTTGTCTGTAGTAACGTGGTTGGAATGAACAGAGTATGGACACTGGGGTCAGATAAACCTGAGTTCAAGTCCTGCTGTACAAAGCTGAGCGGCTCTACCTAAGTGATCTTCCATTTCTTAGTATGTAAAAAGGAAGAGCTGTGATACTCAAATGAGAAGGCAGAGCAAAATGTATGATAAATAATATAAATCCAAGAAATTCACCTCATTATCCATAAAGTCATCACTGAAATGGTTAAAAAGCATTCTTCAAAGTCTTGAAGTGACTAAATCCATATTATTCTTAACTTCTGGAGGAAAGTGAAGTGTGTGATCAACTTTTTGAAATCACATATTTTATATGACAATAAAGACTTGAAGAACTTTTACTAAGGAATTAAAGTTTAATGTCCTTTATAGGCAAATATCAATTAAACACAACAGTGTACTAATCTGGGTCCAGTAACTTACAGAGAAAAAGCTAAAGTCATAATAAAAATAATAGAGTGAATTTTGATTGGAACATTCTGGGGTTGAAGTATAATAAATTTTCTTTTATATTTTAATCTTAAAATTATTTTTGCATAAATATTACATTCATATGATTCTTACAGAAAAAATACAAAAGGGCATTTAGGGAGAAACCTACTTCCCATGAAGTCCCTGGCACCTCAGTCCCTAAAGGCAACTAATGCTAATACCTCCTGGAGTTCCTTTTGTTCTGGGTTTGTATAATTTAGCCATGCTGCAAAAATCATATCTGTTGGATAAATTTCAATGTACATTTGTAATTTTGACATATATTACCAAATTGTTCTCCATAGAGATTGTACAAATTTGCATTATTTGAATCAATATATGAGAGTGATTCTTTCCTGCACAGCCTTGCCAACAGAATGAGTAATTAGATTTTTAAATTTTTTAATTCAACGGATTAATGTCTCACTGTTCTCTTTCATTAGTCTTATTTTTAGTAGTTATCATTATTAGCATCTTTTAAAATGGTTGACAGCCATTTGTTTATATTTTCTTTTAGGTGAACTTTTTCTATCCTATGCCCATTTTTAAATTGTACTCCTTTTTAAAAACAATATTTATTTTTATTTATTTATAAACAATAAATTGGTTGCACTGGGTCTTAGTTGTAGCACACCTGGTCTTTGGTTGGAGCATGTGAACTCCTCATTCTAGCATGGAGGATCCAGTTTCCTGACCAGGGATCAAAACCGGGGCCTCCAGCATTGGGAAGGTGGAGTTCTTACCACTGGGCCACCAAGGAAAGCCCTTAAATTGTACTCTTGATTTTTAAAAATTGATTTGTAGGAGCTTTTTATATTTAAGAAATTATCCTTGTGTCCGGGATATAAATTGCAAATACTTTCTCCCAGTTTCTTGTCTTTTTCCTTTGCCTATGATAATTTTTGTCATGCAGAATTTTTAAAAATTAATTTTTATCAGTTTTATTCTATGACTTCCAAGTTTTTATGTTATATACAGAATGACTTTTTGTATTTTAAGTTTTAAAAAACTTCCCCAATACTTTTCCTTCTGTTTTCTTTTAAGATTATGTTCTGTGTTGATTATTGGAAGACAAACCCAATATTATTCTCTTACAGTGACAACATTTGTACCTCCCATGTTTTTGGTCCACCTAACTTGATTGCATTGTTAATGAGAGTTTGAAGAATAAAAATCAGTTTGCTTCATGAACAATATTTTCAAACAAAATATAAACAATCCAGCATTTTAACAAAACATACCCACTATTTAGTTCTATGAACATAGTCCTTTTGGAAAATGTTTACAAATTTCTGTACCCAATGATAGAGTTTGAAAGGATCTTATAATCTCTGATATTAGAAAATCACATAGTAAGTATTATGGTAGCAACTCATGATTTTTGAAACTATGCATACTAATTTTGTATTGTTGTTTAAAGTACATTGTGCTAGTAGGTGCTAAGTTTTAAGTCTGACATAGAATTTAAATGGCTTAGAATGGAAGAAAAGAATACTTAAAAGGCATTTTGTAAGCTTATTAGGTTTTTTCCCCTCTGGTAATATACTTAGTTTTGGGGTCTTGATGTCTTTTGGGGTTTTGATGAAGAAATGGTGGAATACTAATAAGAAACTTATTCAAACCTCATTCTTATTCTACTATATACTTCTTAGAGGATTAAGAAATGATGTGTAATTTCTCACATTTCAAACCTTTAACATCAGGTCTTTTTTTCCCCCTTCACTTTGTGAAGCTTGTTTTGAATTGAGAGGCCAAAGTCAGCACAGAAAACTTCAAGAGAGAAATGGAAGTTTTTAACTCTTCAGATCTTATCCTCAATGAGCAAACTGGATAGAGTTATTTCTCCTTAGGTTAGGAATACTATGATTTAAATGCCCTATCCTTGAGTGTGTTCTCATAAGAGTTCACATCCTAATTTTCAGCGTAAAAGCATTATTTGAAGATACATTTGCAGGAAGCATTTGGTGACTCTTGTTCTTTTTCTCGGCATGTCATCCACTTTGGTAGTGCTTAAAATAAAGTACTCAGAAGGTAAGTTGAAACAGACAACAAGCAATATAATACAAAATGTTATGAGTAAAGTGTGTTACTCAGATCCTTCTAAAATACGTTTCTCTCTATTTTGAAGGCCACGGTATAGGCATCTTGACTAATGGAACCAGTCTCTTCCTTTGATCATCTTTTCGGGAAACCAAGTCTCAGTTCAGATGACAGTTTTAGATGAGGCTGACATGAAAGAGAGAAAGACTTTTTAATTATTAGCTCCCTGAGAAATATGCATTCTCTCTCTTTAGATTAATAATTCTTCAGCTGAAGCAATAAACAGGAGCTTGAGCAGGTCTTGTGGGTTGAGGGGAGTGGGGTGGGGACTTTTTTGATCTTTATTTTTTTGCTTAGATAGTAAATAGGATCTGAATGTATGTGTCAGCCTGGCATACAATTACAATGTGCTGACTCTGGGTAGATCAATTTTGGTCAAACGAGAATAAAAAAATAAATTAATGTGAGTGCATTTCTTTAATCTCCTAAGGCTTGGGGAAAGCTTGCAAAGATGGGTAGTGAGTACCCTCTCAGACAGTAGATGCTCAATGAATGCTCAGAATAATAGCATCTATGATATTCATAGATGGATGAAAGGCAAGCACTGAGAATGTTGGAGGCTGGCTTCAACAATTTCTTTCCATTTTCTGTTTGTGAATACCTACTTTGGAAAAGGGCAAAAGGAATTATGGCAATTAACTAAGTGTGCACTGTCAGTAGGTAACCATTAGCCATATGTGTTTAGGGAGCACTTGAAATGTGGCTAGTCTGAACTGTGAACAGAGATGTGCACGAAGTATAAAATACACACTGGATTTTGAAGATTTAGTATAAAGAAAGGAATGCAAAAAAACTCAATGATACCCATATTGATTACATGTTGAATAATATTTTTTATATATTGGGGTTAAATGAAATACATTACTATTTTACCTCTTTCTACTTTTCAAATGTGACTGATGGAAAATTTTAAATTACTTATGTGGTTTACATTATACTTTAATTAGATGATGCTGGTCTGGACTTTGGGGATAATGTAGGCAATGAAATATCTCTGCTTTTAAGGGCAAACTTGCAAACTATGTAACTATATGACTACTTTTCTCCTTAGGTAGACTGGTGGGAGAGGAGGGGAGAGGGAAGCCTGTTGACTCTGGAATGCCTCTTCCTTCGGAAGTGAGCCTTCATCATGCAGGCAGCCTCAGTCACTCAGCCCTATCCGATTCTTTCGCAACCCCATGGACTGTAGCTTGTCAGGCTCCTTTGTCTATGGAATTCTCCAGGTAAGAATGCTGGAGTGGGTGGCCATTCCCTTCTCCAGGGGATCTTCCCCACCTAGGGGTCGAATCTGTGTCTCTTGCATTGGCAGGTGGATTCTTTACTACTGAGTCATCTGGGAAGCCCACCCTGAGCCTTACCCCAAAACTGAATCTCAAGAAGGGGCTAGGCACCTCAGGGGCCTCCTTCACCCAGCCTGAGAAGTAGGATGGGCCAGACCAGAGCCCCAGCATCGCAGAGAAACTTGACAGATTTCTTTTCCTCACCTCCCGATTTCCCAAGAGTCTGGGTTGTAATAACTCTATCTAAGAGGAAAAAGGAATTTCTGTGGGACAAGCCCTGCCGGGACAGCCTGTGCTCATACTGGACTCAGGCCCCATAGCCCCTAGTGGGGTCCCAGCTGCGATTACCTGAGCACCCTGGGAGAAAGGTGTATCCTTAATGGAAAGGGGTGGTGATGGAGGAATCCCTCTCTCAGCCTCCACTTCCGATCCCCAATTTCCACCTCTGAGCCTCCAGGGGCCTGTGTTAGTGTGGACAGTGGGTCCACTCTCTCAGCCACAAAGCTTTGTTTCCCAGCACTGCTGAAAGGGGAAAGGCAAGGAAAACTCCGGCAGTCTTGGAGGTCCTGCCCTTTCTCAGGGCTATCCAGTTTCCTCCCTCTGTCTGTCACTTTCCAGGTTCCCTGGAGGCAGAGGAGGGAGGGCTGGACTCCTGGGGAAAAGGCCTTCAAGCATTTCTCCGTGGAGCTGGGCTCTCGGGCAGTCGGGTCCGATATGAGCAGTAGAGAGAGGGGAGCGTGGGCAGGGCCTGGGGAGGTAGCCTTAGCTTGGAGGGAGAACAAGGAGTATGAAATAAAAGTATATGAATTAAAGAGGCAGTAAGGACTTCCCTGGTGGCTCAGATGGTAAAGCGTCTGTCTACAATGTGGGAGATCCGGGTTCAATGTCTGGGTTGGGAAGATCCCCTGGAGAAGGAAACGACAATCCACTCCAGTACTATTGCCTGGAAAATCCCATGGACAGAGGAGCCTGGTAGGCTACAGTCCATGGGGTCACAAAGANTATATATATATGGACTTCCCTGGTGGTTCAGACGGTAAAGAATCTGCCTGCAATGAGAGAGACCCAGGTCTGATCCCGGGGTCAGGAAGATTCTGTGGAGAAGGGAATGGTTTACCTACCTTGCCTGATGAATCCCACAGACAGTGGAACCTGCCAGGCTACAGTCCATAGGGTGGCAAAGAGTCGGACATGACTGAGCAATTAACATACACACAAAAGCAAAAAGCCCATTTATATTGGATTGGCCAAAAAGCTCATTTGGAGTTTTCTGTAAGATATGGAAAACTTGAACAAACTTTTTGCCCAACCCAATACTTGTTGGTATTGAATGAACTATATTTTGGGAGGAGGGAGTCAGTTATGATAGATGAGCAAAACGAGCATTTGTACTATAACAATTATAATTTGCAAGCTTTTACATCTATTATCTCACTTTTTTCTCATAATATGGTGAGGCAAGTTTTATTATTATTCCCATTTGGGTGAAGACTAAGTTCAGTATGAGAGATACTACATTGACCCACACAAAATAGACACTCTTGGTACAGCTGAAACTCAAATCCAGGTCTTCTGAGCCTAAAGGCCAGACAGACATTACAGGGAATCGACTGTGAAGGCTGTTGTTGGGTTTCTCAAATGTGTACATCTCCATCCTGTTATTGAAGCACTTGCCCTTGTATTGGGTGCAGATGGGAACCCGTGGGCACTTTCCATGGCAGGAGAGGAGATGGCCTGGTTAGCTAATGTTCATTAATTTAAAAAGTGTGGAAATGCCATCTTTCCTCCAGCCTCTCTGGGATGCTATGTGGAAAAAAGCCAACAGAGAAGAATTGAGCCTGCTTTCTTCAGAAAGTCTGTTTACCAGATGGCCCCTGGTTGGCATCTGGGAACGTGGTCTTGGGAAGGGGTCTCACTATTCCCAGAACTTAAGAGTGGTTCACTGTGCCTGAACTGTTGGTATAAACGATATAGTGTGTGTGGAATGCCTGCTTTCCTTCCAAGAGTTTGGAATTTTGGCATGTGCTAGTCAGAGGGTACTTATGTAACTAACGCCTGATAAAAGCCCTGGACTCTCAGGCTCAGGGCAGCTTCCCTGGCAGACAACACTGCATATCGTAGCTGGAGAATTAAGCGCGTCACGGTGGCCCCTCTGGGAGAGGACTTTGGAAACTGACATCTGTACCATGTGCTTTTTCCCCTTGCTGATTTTTTTGGTGTGCCTTTTCAATAGAATAAATAACAGCCACGAGTTCAACAATATGCTGAGTCCTTTCAGTCTTCCTAGTGAACCACCAGACCTGGGGACAGTCTTAGAAACGTGTTCCTCCCCCCAACAAGGGTCCACGACCTGTACAATATATCATCCACATGGGAGTTTTCTAACTGAAAAGTGTAGAATATCGTGAAGCCCACCTTTTATCATTTTCTCCTTATATAAAATCCCCATCGCCTCACCACAAGTCACGGGAAGCGGATCACGTTGAAAATCCATATTTGTATCTCTGGGAACTCTTGGACCTGCAAGGAAGCATGCGTTTTTTTCATTCCAGCTTGCTCTAAAATGGTCTCTCCTCCGCCATCTTGAGATCCTTCTTTATAACTTAAAATGTAATGGGAGGATTTCTCCCATGAATTAGATACATATCTAGGTCTTTCTTTTATGGCAGGTTAGGCCCATAAAGCTAATGTCACTTTATATCCCAGTCCTCTGAAATCCTAAATACACACCTCTTGAGGAAGGATCTGAATTCCCAAGCTTGCCAGCCCCAGCTACCTATTGCAAGATCATTTTCTTCCTGCTATTTTGAAGGAAGATTTATAGTCATATCATTGCTTTGAAGTTATACAGATGGAGAAAAAGCCTCAATTTTTCATTTTTTCTCCTTGTTTGAGGGCTCAACTGGGGCAACAAAGCAGGATTGCAATGGGCCCCCAGCGGGTCAGTTCCACCTTCCCGCCTTGCTTTCTGCTTTGCTTCACTTCTCTTTCATGTGAGCTTTCTCTGTGGCTAGAATGTAACTTGCTCTAAAAGAAACCACAGATTGCTCAGGGAGAGGGCCTCTGTATACCCTTGGGTGAGGGTGCTGAGGTCTGATTCCTCTGAAGCAGGTGCTGAAAATCTTAGAAAGAATGTCAGTAGTGGGAACATTTTCTCTTGCCCTTCTGGCCAGTACTGAAGGGGATCCGTTAAAGTCCAACGTTGGGGCTTCTCTCCTGATGGTGAGGGTAGGCTGTGGACAGTCCTTCCAGAGTCAGCTCTGTTAGAGTTGGGTGGGCGTAGGAGGCCATTCAAATTCACCTGCCACCCACTGATTTACAAAGGAGGAAACTGAGGCCAAAAAAATGAGTGACAAGCCAAAGTTATACAATCAAACAAATTTTAGGAATTTCTTTGGTAACAGGTCCTGTTGCCACTCAGAGTCCCCTTTGGTGGCTAGCCTATGGCTTTCTATGTAAGCAAGAGAAGAATGAGCTAAATATTACGTGAGTCATACTCTTTAGATACATTTCTTCATATTTCCTTCCTCAAAAGTTATCACTATGGTGAGGGGAGACCTGCTCAGGAGGCCTGGGGGTCTCTCACAGATCAATTGACTAATTAATGAAGCGGTTGCCTGTCATGTTGTTGAAACTGAGCAGGAGCAGGGACTATCCTAACGTTTGTTATTGGCTCTATAAGTCAATGAAGAAAATTGACTGATCACTTAAAAATATGAATTATAAAATAGAAACTTGCATTATTTTAGTTAAACATGCGTTAATCATTTATTTTTTACCTCTTTTTCTGCCTCTTTTCAAAGACTCAGTGCAGACTGTTCCTATCCCTGGGAGAAAGTAGAAAAATAACATAAATGTGTCTTTTTACAACATTATGTTGCAAATAGTGTTTTGCAAAAATACCATTCAAATGTCACTTTTCAGGAGTCTGTCCAGTACATCAAGAAAAATGCCAAATGCCTTGATAAAGAGTTGGGGTTTTTTTCTGTAAAGGGCCAGAGAGGAAGATATTTAAGGTGCTATAGACCACAATTCCTTTTGTGATTACTCAGCTCTACTGTTTTATTGTGAGGGCATCCATAGACAATTCATAAATGGTAAGGTATGGCTCTGGCTGGGTTCCACTAAAAATTTATTTATGAAACAGTTCATGGATTGAATTTGCCCTGTGGACCTTAGTTTGGGGAACCGTGGTCTAGACTTAGTTACAAAGATGATGCGTATCTGAGATGTATCCTGTATTTCTTTTACTAGCATTTCCCGGTCATTCCAAATAAAGTTGAAACCACGTCTTACACATTTCCCAAGTAGCGGAGCAGCAACGCGAGCAGTAATGAAGCTGGACACCTGTCAAGTCTTCATTGTGCGCCAGGGACGAGCCTTAGAACCTGTCTCTATTGATTTACTTTATCCTTAGAGCAAATTTACCAAATAAGAACTAATACTACCCTCATGTTACACATGAGAAAATTGATGTGCACAGCTAAAAATACAAATTAAATAAAAGCACTGAAGATTCACTGTTACAAAGAGGCAGCGATTAAAGGCACTAATATTAGGTCTCAAGGAAAACTTTATGCTCAATTCTGTAGGTCAGATAACTGCCACAAAACCAAACTTGAAAGATTTTGGATCAAAAGTGGCGGCAAAAATGAGCAAGGACTGAAAACAAACAAACAAACTAGTTCCATGGCCCAAAGAAGGGAAGCTGATAAAACTGATTGCTTTTTTTGTTGCTGTTTTTCTATCACTAGGTCAGGTATGACTTTGTGACCTCATGGACTGCAGCATGCCAGGCTCCCCAGTCCTCCACTATCTCCCAGAGTTTGCTCAGAATCATGTCCATTGAATCCTTGATGCTCTCTAACCATCTCATCCTCTGCTGCCCCCTTCTCCTTTTGCCTTCAACGTAAAACTGATGCTTAAGTTCCTAAAGTTGTAGGTAGGGTTAGAGATAGCACAAAATGTTGACTTAGATATTTCCGGAAAATGTAGTATCTGATTCAATTGCTGATTGCATCCAAAAAGATCAGGCATGTCCACGTGCATGTGTAGGTCCATCATTCAGCAGCGCCTGAATGTTGAGGTCAGGGATGCTTTCCAGCTAAAGGTCTGTGCCCATCATTCAGTCCCCACGGCTAGAATCCTAGAGTACTAATTTGGTAATGCTGGTTCCAGGAGAAAACAGCTCATATATGAAGCTGAGGTGGGCCTTGCTGGCCAGTTAGTCTCTTTATTATTATTTCACTTTACAGAGGAATAAACTCAGGCAGAAGAGGCAATGTGACAGACCCAAGTCCACAGGACTGCCTCAAGGGGGTGGGACGTGGGGCAGGACAGTTTCATCACTTGTGAGTTACTCAGTGTTTTATAGCTACAACTATTTCCAGCCTCAAAAGCTATCAGTTCAGCACTGCAGAAGCCCTGGGGCCTTGGGTTCTGGTTGCAGATTCACCACCATGCTACTTGTTTGAGATACCATTTTGTCTCCTTGTCATGTTTTAGAAGTTGACTAAATCTGGTATATTTCTCAATGGTTAGTAGCTACAGAAAGTAATCAGAGAAATAAGTCTATTAATAAAAGGGTAGAATAAAACATGAGAATTTAGATGTTTAGTTGTCAAACATTTATTCACATATTTATTTCCTCTTGGTTTGCCTCTTTGAGGCTCTGTTGCTCAGAATCTCAATTCTATGCCTTCCCCCTCTTTCTGAGAAAATAGAAAAATATAAAACAGATGCTGCTGAAAAGTTGCACTGCATGTAATAATACTTTAAAAAATTCCGTTTTACTGTAAATTGTCAAGATCCTACTGCATAAAGAAAAATAAATGCTCCATAGCCTTGCACTTACCAAGCCTTTGATGGTTAACCTGGGTTCCTAGATTTCATGTTGTTTACTCTCACACTAATCCAAATACATTTACGTCTACATTTAAAAGAACTTAAGGCAAGTTTTATTTCTTGTATCTAAAGGAACACTTTGAGAATGATAATAATGAAAGCTGAAAATGAAGGGGAGTAAAAAAGCTGGCTTAAAACTAAAGCCACATTCAAAAAACTAAAATCATGGCACCCAGTCCCATTACTTCATGGCAAATAGATGCAGAAACAATGGAAACAGTGAGAGATTTTATTTTTTGGGAGCTCCACAATCACTGCAGATGGTGACTGCAGCCATGAAATTAAAAGATGCTTGCTCCTTGGAAGAAAAGCTATGACCAACCCAGATGGCATATTAAAAAGTAGAAACATTATTTTGCCAGCAAATGTCCCTCTAGTCAAAGCTATGGTTTTTCCAGTAGTCATGTATGGATGTGAGAGTTGGACTATATAAAAAAAAGCTGAGCCCCAGAGAATTGATGCTTGAGAGTCCCTTGGACAGCAAGGAGTTCAAACCACTCAATCCTAAAGGAAATCAGTCCTGAATATTCATTGGAAGGACTGATGCTAAAGCTGAAACTCCAATACTTTGGCCACCTGATGCAAAGAGCTGACTAATTGGAAAAGAACCTGAATCTGGGAAAGACTGAAGGCAGGAGGAGAAGGAGACAACAGAGGATGAGATGGTTGGATGGCATCACTGACTCAATGGACATGAGCTTGATCAAACTCCGAGAGTTGGTGATGGACAGGGAAGCCTGCTGTGCTGCAGTCCACGGGGTCGCAAAGAGTTGGACATGACTGAGCCACTGAACTGAACAGTTGTTACATGCTTATTATATGCTAGACATGAATTAAGACCCTTACATTTACTAATTTATCTTAGGGAGTTTTACTATCCCCATTACCTATAAAGAAACTGAAGCATCCTGAAATTTAAAAAATTAAGTTTAGCAATCCAGGTTTCCTTTGCTTGAGAGGTGGAATCAATGAAGTAATGCAAGAATTTGGATTATCTAGGGATATGTGATGGTGACCTACACAAATAATATATTGGTCATCATCTTAACCCTGAATGAAGGCTTTGGGGCTGAAAATATGAAAGAGACAAAAGAGCTTGTTCACATGGGTTTGGACAAAAAAAGATCTAAGGAATTAACCAAGAGAAATTGCCCAAGTGGAATTTGTAGAAATATAATTTCAAGTCATAGAAAACCTTAGGGTGAGAGATATCAAAAAAGGTTGATTGAAACCTTATCTCAGGCAAATAGGCTCACAGATATAAGAGGTGATGGGTTGTGAGAGGAAAGATGAGGGGGCTTGTGCAGGTGAATTTCTTGAAGGCCGTATTCAAACATGTTGATTCCCAAGGCAGGGCCATGGAATGTGCGCCTCTCCTTCTTTTCTTCTTTTATTCTTTGTTTGCATTTCTTCCCTTCATTCTTTCCCCTTTTCTCTCTTCCTTCCTTTGTTCCTTTCTCTTTCTTGCACTGGACTACAGTTTGGGCCTGTTTAACCATAGGTTCTTAGGCAAACAAAAAATATTTTCTGTTCCTCTGTGTTTTTCTCTGCACTGCTTGAGTCACCTTCCTCCAAACCTGTTGTGAAGTGAAGTCACTCAGTCGTGTCTGACTCTTTGTGACTCCATGGACTGTAGCCTACCAGGTTCCTCCATCCATGGGATTTTCCAGGCAAGAGTACTGGAGTGGGTTGCCAGTTCCTTCTCCAGGAGATCTTCCTGACCCAGGGACTGAACCTGGGTCTCCCGCATTGTAGGCAAATGCTTTACTGTCTGAGCCACCAGGCAAACCTGTTAGGCCAAATAAATTAAAGATACAAAAGTAGTCTGGTTTAGTTTAAGAGTTCTCCTTACTGGGAGAGTTGGGGTTTAAGTCCAGGTAATAACTGTTCTTTGTGTAATTTCTCTCTCAATACACCACAGGAAGTAGAGTGGTTGTTCTTGGGTTTCCTATTCAAATAGACTCTCTGTTGGCACCAGAGACTTGCTATAGAAGTTCAGTGCTTCCCTCCCCTCGAGGCAAGTGAGGAAGCTTCCAAGATAATTAATCTGTGTCTTCAAGGGCTTAAGGGAGGCAGAGGTGTTTAAAGACTCAAACCTGGAAAGTCTAGAGAAGGGCCTAGAAAGTCTGAAGACCATGAAGAAGCATGAGCCTTCCCTGGGAAGGGAGAGGTTCAGTTAATTCTTAAGAGATACCGTGTCCAGGAGGACGTTTTGAATGAAAGAGGTGACCCTAGGAGGGGTGTGGACCTCCTGGAAGCTGGGAGACTATGAAGGAAGGGGTAAGCCATCGGTTGGATTTCCTGCAACAGGGGAACTTCAGCTGAGAAATTCTCCCTGAAGGTGGAGGATCTCTGAAGAACCCACAAATGTGACTCATGCATCTGGCATTTCTGGGAGAAGTGAAGAGTTTATTGTTAGAGGGCCATTCCTGCTCTTGACTACTTCCTTCTCTTCATCCTCCCCAACTTGAATCAGCAAAAAGCAGTAGATACTGAACGGCATTAGAGAAGATGTGTAGATGGTCAAAGAGGCTGGTCTTACCCAATTTCTCCCCTACCTATTTTACAGTTTTAATATTATATCAGCTCAACCTTTTTAATGTTGCGTGAGAATATCACTGCTGCTGAAAAGGATTAACACAACTCTGGGGCTTATTTAAGACTTCATCCTAAAAAAAAAAAAAAAGACTTCATCCTGTGGCATAGAAAGAACTATTTAAGAGAACAGTTTTGATAAGGAAGGAAGTAGGAGAAGGAACAAATGTGATCTGTGCTTAGACTTCTCATTCCAACTATTAAATCAAATATGGCAGTGAGATTTCACAAACACTCAGAGGACAAAATTCTTAGACCAGGTAAGTATAACCTGGGAAATAAACAAGATGGTAAAGAGAAGTATGGGAGGCTTCCCTGGTGGGGCAGTGGTTGAGAATTGGCCTGCCAGTGCAGGAGACATGGGTTTGATCCCTGGTTGGGGAAGAAGATCCCACATGCTGTGAGTGCAGGAGACATGGGTTTGATCCCTGGTTGGGAAAGAAGATCCCACATACTGTGGAGTCACTAAGCCATGCATCAAAACTACTGAGCCTGTGCTCTAGAGCCTAGGAACTGAAACTTCTGAGCCCACAAGCTGCAGCTACTGAAGCGTGTACAACCCAATCCGGTTTTCTTGCCTGGAGAATTCCACGGACAGAGGAGCATGGCAGGCTACAGTCCATGGGATCACAAAGAGACATGACGGAGTGACTAATACTATTACTATAGTTTAAAATATATTTACTATATAATAATAACTATATATTCAAATATATATAGAGTATTAGAAATGCTACTGCTAAGTCGCTTCAGTCATGTCCGACTCTGTGTGACCCCATAGCCAGCAGCCCACCAGGCTCCCCCGTCCCTGGGATTCTCCAGGCAAGAACACTGGAGTGGGTTGCCATTTAATAATCAGAAGAAAATGAAAGGGTTTCTTCCAAATGAAAGAAATGTATATCCAAATATGTTTTCAG
Organism: Oreotragus oreotragus; assembly: GCA_006410675.1. Lineage (NCBI taxonomy): Eukaryota > Metazoa > Chordata > Mammalia > Artiodactyla > Bovidae > Oreotragus > Oreotragus oreotragus. The sequence continues at coordinate 502,402 of SJYX01005839.1, read as the reverse complement.
CTCCAGAAGAAAAATCTTGTCGTCTCTACAGTGCCATGTAAACCCAACAGCAGTGTTTTATATAATATGATTTTAAAGAATGACCAAAAGAAATAAAGTAGAGAAGAAAACTATTAGTAGAATGGGAAGGGAGCAGGAACAAGAAGAGAGATAAAGAAGAGAATACAGGGAATGAGGTAGAAATGAAAATCACAGAACTCAGTGCAGAGAATGGGGTGTCGCCTCTCTACAGCACCAACAGTGTGGTGTGTGCTCTGAGCTTGGCTTAAGTAACTATGTGTATATTGGGCAGAGATCTGATGTGATACCAGGGGTCTGGCTCCTGCTTAATTGATTAAATTCTCTCTTGTCTGCTTCTCCTCATTCCATTGAGAGCTGTGTTCATCAGTTACAACAGACTCTTCTAACACTTTCTCCCTTAGTTTCCACTCAACGCTAACTTGTCTCTGGCCACAAAGCTCTGGGTTGCATCCACATTCCAGCTGCTTTTATTGCCAAAGTGCCTCAGGTGACAACAAGGCCAGGCTTGAACCAACAGAGTCTGACTTTGCCTCTTTGAGGAAATCAGGGACTTGGGAGGAAAACATGGAGAACAAGTAAGCAGATTGCTGTTTGTCACCCGTAAATATTCCCTCTTTTCTTTCATAGGACGCTTGGCTGCCTGTAGCCTCCCCTTGCACTTAGCTCTGGCCATGTGACCAAGTGTGGGCCAATGGGATGTGAGCAGAATAGTCTGGGTCTTTCCATTAGAAGAAAAATGTGGGTGATATCCCTATCAACAGAAAGCAGTGAACACATCCNCATCAAAACTACTGAGCCTGTGCTCTAGAGCCTAGGAACTGAAACTTCTGAGCCCACAAGCTGCAGCTACTGAAGCGTGTACAACCCAATCCGGTTTTCTTGCCTGGAGAATTCCACGGACAGAGGAACATGGCAGGCTACAGTCCATGGGATCACAAAGAGACATGACGGAGTGACTAATACTATTACTATAGTTTAAAATATATTTACTATATAATAATAACTATATATTCAAATATATATAGAGTATTAGAAATGCTACTGCTAAGTCACTTCAGTCATGTCCGACTCTGTGTGACCCCATAGCCAGCAGCCCACCAGGCTCCCCCGTCCCTGGGATTCTCCAGGCAAGAACACTGGAGTGGGTTGCCATTTAATAATCAGAAGAAAATGAAAGGGTTTCTTCCAAATGAAAGAAATGTATATCCAAATATGTTTTCAGCTCCAGAAGAAAAATCTTGTCGTCTCTACAGTGCCATGTAAACCCAACAGCCGTGTTTTATATAATATGATTTTAAAGAATGACCAAAAGAAATAAAGTAGAGAAGAAAACTATTAGTAGAATGGGAAGGGAGCAGGAACAAGAAGAGAGATAAAGAAGAGAATACAGGGAATGAGGTAGAAATGAAAATCACAGAACTCAGTGCAGAGAATGGGGTGTCGCCTCTCTACAGCACCAACAGTGTGGTGTGTGCTCTGAGCTTGGCTTAAGTAACTATGTGTATATTGGGCAGAGATCTGATGTGATACCAGGGGTCTGGCTCCTGCTTAATTGATTAAATTCTCTCTTGTCTGCTTCTCCTCATTCCATTGAGAGCTGTGTTCATCAGTTACAACAGACTCTTCTAACACTTTCTCCCTTAGTTTCCACTCAACGCTAACTTGTCTCTGGCCACAAAGCTCTGGGTTGCATCCACATTCCAGCTGCTTTTATTGCCAAAGTGCCTCAGGTGACAACAAGGCCAGGCTTGAACCAACAGAGTCTGACTTTGCCTCTTTGAGGAAATCAGGGACTTGGGAGGAAAACATGGAGAACAAGTAAGCAGATTGCTGTTTGTCACCCGTAAATATTCCCTCTTTTCTTTCATAGGACGCTTGGCTGCCTGTAGCCTCCCCTTGCACTTAGCTCTGGCCATGTGACCAAGTGTGGGCCAATGGGATGTGAGCAGAATAGTCTGGGTCTTTCCATTAGAAGAAAAATGTGGGTGATATCCCTATCAACAGAAAGCAGTGAACACATCCTTAGCATTCTTGAAGAAGAGAACCAAAGTAACAGAAGACATAACTGAAGGTAAGTTCAAGAAAAAATTTTCCGAAATTAGTTTAAAAAATCAAGTATACTTTGCGTAAGTACATGTATTCTCACTCTGTAGCAGAGAAGTAGATTCCAGTCAACCCTGAAATATATTCCAGCAAACTTACTGGACTTTAAAGATAAAGAATTGAATGGGCATCCTGGGCCAAAAGACCAAGTCATTTTCAAGGAGAGGAATCTCTTTGGCTGTAGAATTTTCTATAGCAACATTGAATGCCACAGAGGATTTCGGGAAAATCCTACAAGACAGTTCTAGAAGTAAAGAACAAGCAAATTATTTTCAGGTATAAATAATAAAAGCAAGTATTTCTGAATAGGGACATTTTGGAAATATTGATCCTATGAGAACTTATTGAGAAAATCGATAGAGGGTCCACTTTAGCAAACCAAGACAGGACTGAAATATTTTGGCAAGAAGATTAAAATAAAAATGTAAATGAGGTGAAAGACCAGAGTGATAAGTGTATATGTGCTGAAAATATAGATATAATGTAATACCAAAAAAATTGCAGAGGAAGGCAGAAATACGAGTGGTAGAGCAAGGTCATTCTCTGTTTTACTGTTGGGAGTCAAGGGGTATTATTTGGATAAATAAAGGATAAATATAAAGCACTTTTTATATATGAGAGGTAAAAAATAAAGGGAACGTGTGGCCTAAATATATGAGAGGTAAAAAATAAAGGGAAAAATAAAGGGAACGTGTGGTCTCTTTTCCTAAAGGAAAGAGACTGGATAGAGAAATATAGGATACATGCTAATTTTTCAAATCTACTTGGTGGGAAATTAATGGAATCTGTCTTCAGAGAGGATCAAAGGTGCCATATAAAGGTAATTCTGAGAGTAATTACTACAACAAAAGAATAAACCTTTGTAAATATAAGTATATACTCCCAACCAAAGGAAATATGGGGAATGAACAAGAACTCAATCATTCATTTCTTTTAAAGGAAAGACCCAGTAGTGGCTCATGTTTCTCCTACTCAGGAGAAATGTGGCAGGACTAACTGCAAGACCAGTATGCCCAGCTTTAACCACTACAGCCAAAATGCACACCTTCCTAAGCATCACAGGTACCCACATGCACATAAAGGCATTGAAGACAGAAAGCAGAGTGTTGACATTTTTAATATCCAAGACACTAGAACAAGATGAATCATCAGTACAAATTAACATGACAGAAACGAGTTCAAACATTTTGGTCCTAACAATAAAAGGACATGGACTTAACTCACTTATTTAAATAATATGTTTTGTAATTAAATTACAAGTAAATCCCAACTTTTAACCATATACAAAAGACTCAAATAAAAACACATTTTTAAATGCTGAAAATCAATGTACAGGCAAAGGTAATTTCGGCATACATCAACAAAAAGAAACCAGGGAATCCTGATCTGATTATCAAACAAAGTATAATCCAGGACAAAATGTTTTAAGCAAATAGAAATTACAGGAAATATCATAAGAGGTAAAAAAACTCTACTAATAGACAATCTTATTTTTTATTACCCTCAGTCCACAGATGATCAAGTGGACAAAATGAGAAGGCTATGAAAGACCCAAATAATACGTTTTAACAAGGTTGATATTACTGATACACATTCAACTTCATACCCAGAAAATGGAAATAGAGAATGTACATTTTCTCCCACCCTCTCTTAAACAACTCTTGGGTCAGAGAGTAAATATAAATCCAAACTGCAGGCTGTCTGGCAAGCAACAATAATAAAATATTGCCTATGAGAACCTATGTATTATTTAATTTAAAAAACTAATTCTAGAAAGAATGAAAATATGTATACAGCCAATCTTCATTACTCACATATTCCAAATTTGTGAAGTCACCCACTCTCTAAAATTTATTTGAAACTCCCAAGTCAGTCCTCATGGCACTTCCATGGTCATTCATGGTGGTGTGCAGAGCAGTGAAAAATTTGTGTTGCCAGACACACGTGTTCCCAGCAGAGACTGAACAAGACAGAGCTCTGCTTCCTTGTTTCAGCTCATTTTGTAAATAGCATCCTTTTGCCATCTACTTAATTCCATGTTGTTCTCAGTTTTGTGCTTTTTGTTGGTAATTATGTTGCTTAAAATGGCCTCAAGCCTAGTGCTGTTGTGCTGTCTAGTGTTCTTAAGACTGTGACGTGTCTTATGGCGAAAACACGTGTGTTAGACGAGCTCCAATCAGGCATGAGTTATAACGCCATTGGATGTGAGTTCAACATTAATGAATCAACATATATAATAAATTAGGTGTCTTTAAACAGAAACACTCATGAAATAAAGATCTATGTTTATTGGTTTACAAAAATAGGACCAGAGGCCCTCAGGAACAAAACCCTCTATTTCTTTTGGAAGCAAAGTTTTGCTATTAGCTACTTTGGGTTTGGGGTGACTTCATACAACCTCTATACCATGAATAATGAGAACTGGCTATATTTGTATACACATGCACACACACACAATGTATTTTCAGAGTCCACCCAATTTTTTCATTGTTTTTGATTTCAGATATTATACTTATTTCTCTTTGGTTATTATTATTTTTTAAAATACATATATAGTTTTGGAACATTTTTGTGAATGGATGTGGAGGGACTAGGAAAAAAAAAAAAGAGGAATCAAGCACATTATTCTATACTTTTGACTCACGCAAACTGAGTAGAAATAATGCCATTTAGTGAGAGAAAGGTGGTGAATGACAGATTTGAGAGTGAAATAAAGAAATGGGTTTCATGTGTCAAATCTGAGACTTCAAGTGGAAGATTGGAGTCAGAAGTTGTACTTATGAGTTGGCAGTTCGATAGAGGGACCAAAGGAGGTGAAATAAAATTGGTGGTCGTTAACATATGGATAGAATTTATAGCTACCAGAATGGATGAAGTATCTAGGGATGCAATCTCAGCCACACTCCAACGTGTAGATACAGGAAGCCAGGAGGGACCATCACCACCAACAGTACCACAACTATCAACTCTCTGATCAACATTACCAATGAATGACCAGGAAGGAGCTATAAGCAAGTAGGAGATCGTGATACTTTAGCAGACAAGAGAGTGCATCAGATTCTCCCAGCTTACTCACCTGATCACAGTGATGCCAAGACCCACCAGGTGTTAGGAAGCAAGAAGCAACCAACAACCTCCCAGTGAGAAAGACCATGATCAGACCTCCTTCTGATAGGCCAACCAGCTTCATCCTCTTGACCGGAGAAACCAGCTTGTTAGAAAGAGATCCCTTCAGGTCTAAAGCCCAGGCTCCTGGGAGGAGGTCTGCCTCCCCATCCTCAACGTTCCCCACGCCTGCTGCCTACTCCTGCCTCACCCATGAGGTCAGCAGAGCTGCTCATCTATGGTTAAGCTGTATAGTCTTCTTGGGAGCATGTGGTGTAGAGGCATCCTTACCATCGCAATGAGATCTACAGAGAATCTCCCTTAGCCAACAACACTGATTACATCACTGTACATGACAAAGAACCAACAATGAAAACTGACCAAACTTCTAATTTGTAGTTTCCTAACTTTTCCTTATCCCTCCCTTTATTTCAACATTTTTTCCCCCCAGATTTAAGTATACAATCGTATACTTGGATTAAACTTTTCATAGACTGATAGAATGAGTCATTTAAATTACTCTTCCAACACATTCTTAGATGCATCAATATACAGATGCTTAACTATTTCTAATGCAGAGTTTCTTCTCACCTGTCACATGGTGCTAGTACTTTTAACCTGGGCCAAGTATAGTTGGAGGCATAAATCACTCCAAGTATTTGGGGTATGGCATTGGCTTAATCTTGTGGAATTAGTCCTTCTTGGTTTCATCATGGTGGAAAAATATGGAGGTTCCCACCTTACATTTAGCACCTAAGGTTGTTAGATTGTGAGGCTGTGTCAATATGTATATTTGTCACTGGGAACCTCTATTGTGACTGGACCCCGGGCTATGTTGCAAATGAGATGCTTGACTCTTTGCCTCTGGGTGAAACTCAGAATTTTTTAAAAAAGGGAAACTCTGAGTTCACTTCTTTATTCTGTGGAAGTAGGGAATCATTGTAAATTATCCTGCCATGTTCTATAGGATGAGCTATGGGAATTTTATTTACAGCCAACAGCAACTCAGTCTTTAGCAAGAGTGCAAGCTTTCCCAAAGTCTTTCAAAATCTTGGAAGCCTTCTATACTTTTGTTTTTGAAAGTGAAGTTGCTCAGTCATGTCTGACTCTTCACGACCCCATGGACTGTAGCCTACCAGACTCCTCCCTCCATGGGATTCTCCAGGCAAGAGTACTGGAGTGGGTTGCCATTTCCTTCTCCAGGGGATCTTCCTGACCCAGGGATTGAACCCAGGTTTCTGGCATTCCAGGCAGATGCTTTAACTGCTGAGCCACCAGGGAAGCCCACTTTTGTTTTTGGGGACACCCCAAATCTGGCTTTTCCTTAAATTATGCTAAATTCCCACACAACACCAGTAATAATGCTCACTTTTGAAGTCTGTTTACATATCTTCACCCAAAATGAGTACCATGAGGAAAGACTGAGTTTCAGCAGCCATTAGTAGAGATGTGGTCTGATTTTTCAGGAAGGAGACGTTGTAGAAGGGTTGAGAGTGTCAAATGGGTAAGTTGAGAGGTGTGGAAATGGGATGAGGCTCATAAGGATGAGGTGTACAAAGAAGGGTCTTCAGTATTTGGAGATCAAAGAACATTACAGAAAATATTTTGACAATGCTGGGAATAATCATTAACCTATAAGTAGTAAATACTTATTAAATACTATATGAGAGAGATAGTCTTAAAAAGGATGTTGTAAATATCCTCACTTAAATCACTGAACTAATCATTTACGTTATATATTTAGGTGAAGACAAGAAAGGAAATCTGAACAGAAAAAAGATAAAGGGTCTCAAACTAGTTCAGATTTAGCAACAAGATTGGAGACCATAGTAGAAAAATATATATTCATCATATTTGACTGTTTTTAGGTAAGATTCTTTCCAAATACTTTCTCTATTTCTGCCAACAAAATCCAACGCTATGGGTCTGTGTTTTGTATAAGGCTAACTAATCAAATTTCAGAGACCAGATTTTTTAAAATGTAAGTCTTTGTACCTAACAAAGAATTACACAGAGAACAAGGGGAAGTCCTCTCAACCCATAGCTTTAGAAGGAGAGAGGAATTCTCTACCATAAAACTAACACAAAGAATTCATGGGAGAGATGTCCCACGTAAAGCATATGAATGGAGGGGACATATGTATATCTATGGCCAATTCATATTGGTGTATGGCAAAAACATCATAATATTGTAAAGTAATTATCCTCCAATTAAAATAAATGAATAAATTCAAAACAAGAATTGCCTTGACAGTATTAAATTGAGAATTTTCATAAGAAGATAAGACATGTCTGTTTGTAACCATTATCAGTTTGTTCTGTTCTCTGTGATATAAATTTGCCTGGAAAGAGTTATTTGGAAGGGTCTTGTAATATTCTCCTCATTAGAAAGTATTGCCACTTATTACAAATTTCGTAAGAAACTTAATTCTGATTGGTAGTCTTGATCATTTGGAGGCCTGGCCCTAATATTTTAACTGACAGGTGGATCCTTAAACTATTATATAGATGCTCCTAAGATTTTATATTAAATCAGAAAAAGATCCCTGGCATTCTGATTTCCTCATATGCAAATAGGCAATAAAATGACCAAAGATTTCCTACTTAAAAAGATTTTGAGAGTCTTATCTCATTTAAACTTATTCCAGCTCTTTTGTAATGGGAAAAAGATATTCATAGATGGAAACAAATGTGTACAGTATATAAATTTTTTTAAAGTGTAAGAAAATTCTTAGTGGAAGAACATTAAATAAGACATAAACAAATGGGTATGTCTATGTTCTCCCTAAATCATTCTGCACAATCAATGTATTTTTAATTAGAGTTTCCAAAGAACTTGGGAAAGAGATGGGGAGGGCATCTTCTTGAGTGAATTCTAAAATTCACCCTTAGCATCAGTCTGTTGCTACTTCTGAGCTCTCCCTTTTCTCCTGCGATGTTTTCATTAAAGAAAAACTAATACTCAGACAAGTAAAGGTGCTGTGTGATCAAAGTGCCTATATACAAATAGGCAAAACTCATGGGACTTTGATGAAAATATTAAAAATTATCATGTACTTCAAATATTCTAGAATCAAATACAGAGCAATATTTAAAAAAACCTAGAAATGGCTATTATAAATATGATAGGAAACCAAAGAACTAGAGATAAAAAGGCTAACAAATTTGACCTCCTAAAAATTTATAACTTCTTTAAGACAAAATATTCCGTTAACAAACCTAAAAGAAAAACGATAAATGGGGCAAAATATTAGTAACATATAGGACCAAGATTTAGTGTGCATGTATCTGATGCAAAGGTCTCTATAGCCATGCAGTATAGTAAGAAAAAGAGAAACATCACGACAGAAAATGCTGACCTCACATTCCGTGACAAAGCAGTCTATGAAGAAGGAAAACAAATGACCAATAACAAATGGAAAATACTCAACCACACGAAAAATGAAAAGAGTGCATGTTAAAGCATCCTTTAAAAAAGGATTTTGTAGTTCAATTTAAAATGTTATGTATTTTAATTTTCTAGGTATGATATAATTTTTAAGAGAGAGAGTATGCATAGAATTACTCAATTTAGATAAATAAAACTGTGTTGCAAAAGGTGTTAACACATGCATAGAAAAATTGTGGAAAGGTATATGTTAATATTTACAAGAAACATTTTAAAGTAATAAGAAAAAGCAAGATATTCACATGAAGATATGAGCATTTTGAAAAATAATTACTTTAAAAGGCATTAATCTTTTTCTTATTAAAGGTATAGAAAATATAATAAACTTCATGATGATGTATGGCAAAACCAATACAATATTGTAAAGTAATTAACCTCCAATTAAAATAAATTAAAAAAAATTGTTCATTTGTAACATGAAAATCGAGTAAATTCTATATAGTCTTACTTCTTTTCCCACTGTGTTTTCCCAAAGTAGAATTGCTTCCAATATCCGTGGAATCTAGAAAGNATAAACTTCATGATGATGTATGGCAAAACCAATACAATATTGTAAAGTAATTAACCTCCAATTAAAATAAATTAAAAAAAATTGTTCATTTGTAACATGAAAATCGAGTAAATTCTATATAGTCTTACTTCTTTTCCCACTGTGTTTTCCCAAAGTAGAATTGCTTCCAATATCCGTGGAATCTAGAAAGTAACAGGTGGTGGTCAGAAACTTTAAAAAACTGTAAACGTGAAAAATCTCTTCACTACTTATGTGCATCAGTTTCCTCATTTATGAAACAGGGATAGCAGCAGGTATGCCACTCAGGGTTTACAGTTTTTATGAAGATTAAATAAGATTTTATTTGCAAAAGCTAATGAGAAATCACTATATAAATCAATAACATGTTAGAAGGCCTCCTCCAAAACTATCTAATGAGTTTACAAATAGTTGTCTGATGTCTTTTTTTTTTTTCTGATGGCATAAAGGATTGTTTGTCTTTTGAGGTTTTTCCAAGGTTGTGACAAAATGACGCTATTATCTTCCAGCAGAAGAACACATTTATTTCTTTGCCCCATGATATTGTCGATTTCACCAGTGTATTTCAACTTCATCATCCAGGTATAATCAGCTGGACCCATTCTGTTAAATAGAATTCTTTCCTCCCTGCAGTTCCCCAGAGGGTCAGGTCAAGTAAGTGCAGAGAATAGGGTTGTGACGTGGACTGAGTGCACTCCCTGTCAAAGTGTGTTTAGACTCAAGTGCATCAGGAGTGAAGCTCTGATTTCAGACTCCTGACATCCTGCAGCCCAAGGTCCTGTGACCTGCACCTTCTGTAACTGGTCCACCCCCTGTTGGGAGCTGCTTGAAGTTCTCCTTGAACACCGATCACCTTCCACAGCTGCTCCTGGGTCTGGAGTATCTATTCAACCACCTCTACCCGGACCTTGGGTGGCCTTACCCATCCTATCAACGCTTGTTGACTTCAGTCATTGCTTCTTGGCCTCTTGGAACACTGTGAAGAATACATGACACAGGAGCACTTCTAAGCCCCTGGAGCCCTGCTCCTGAGTTATGGCTTGTAAAGAAATCTCCACTTACACCTCCTCCCTTCCTCTTTCCCTGACTCCTGCATCACAGGGTGACTCTGCCTCCGACGTCTCTTTCCCTTGTTGCTGCTCCTCACTGTCCTTGTCCCTTCCTTTTAATCTGTTTTTACTCTTCACCCAAAATATGCATTTTTATTTTCTATTTTTTCTTTATATACTTCTCCAATCTACTCATTGAGCCATTTTTACATACATTTGTACTTTTATGTGACATTATTCTTTTCCAAAAATACTGTTTGCTATATTTATATGTATTCTGTTGAGTTTAGTTCAGTCGCTCAGTCATGTCTGACTCTTTGCGACCCCATGAATTGCAGCACGCCAGGCCTCCNACTGTTTCCGCTGTTTCCCCATCTATTTGCTATGAAGTGATGGGACCAGATGCCATGATCCTCGTTTTCTGAATGTTGAGCTTTAAGCCAAAATTTTCACTCTCTTCTTTCACTTTCATCAAGAGGCTTTTTAGTTCCTCTATACACATATTCAATTATTAAAGTAACTTTAGTAGATATTCTCATATAAATACTGTAATAAATGAATTTTTGCCAGACAAATTTCCAAATGTTGAAACACAGAAGTGAAGTGAAGAAGTGAAGTGAAGTCGCTCAGTCGTGTCCGATTCTTTGCGATCCCATGGACTGTAGCCTACCAGGCTCCTCTGTCTGTGGGATTCTCCAGGCAAGAGTACTGGAGTGGGTTGCCATTTCCTTCTCCAGGAGATCTTCCCAACCCAGGGAGTGAACCCGGGTCTCCTGCATTGCGGGCCGATGCTTTACCATCTGAGCCAACAGGGAAGCCTGAAACACAGAAGGTAGACTTTTTTTTTTTTCTATTCATTCAACAAGGTTGCTGAGCATCTCTCACATGTCAGGTGCTGAGGTGAGTGATGGTGATGATGCAGGGCAGAAGATTACTGAAGCATCAGTGCTTATCAATTTTATGAGCAACCAGGAAACCGATGCACAAAGAGGGATGCACATTGAAACACGGAGACTGTTAAGACACATTGTACAGTCTACTCTGGGGATGCAGAAGGCAGGAAGAATGAGCCTGGTTTGAAATGAGGGACCTTTTCTAGCGGAAGAATCATGGAAGCAGGAGGTAGACAGATTAGGGAGAAAGGTGACTAAGATGACAGCCCCAAATGGATGGAAGTACACACACAAAAGTCTGGATTCAGCAAATGCAGGAAACCAAGAAGACTTCAGTGGGTCTGAACACCGAGGGAGACAATGAGAGGCAATGAAGAGGATGGAGAAAGACGCAGGGGCCTCAGGTAGGGAGTCTGGAAGTCACTCGAAGAAGAATTAATTTATTCCAAAGGAAAATTAAAGGACATTCGGCTATTACATAGGAGAGCAGCATGAACACATTCACATTTTTGAAAGATCAGCTTAGCTAATCACTTAGACTGTGTTTGGTGGGAACAGTGTTAGAAGAAGGGGAACAAATAGGAGCCTGTAGCACTAGATCAAGTGAGAAGTGATACAGACATGGAGAAGGGTGCTGACATGGAGATGGAAACAAGTGGACGGGCTGGAGATGTTTACAAGGAATAACTGATGGAGCTAGGTGACAGATTGCTGCTGTTTAGTTGCTAAGTCATGTCTGATTGCTTTGTGACCCCCATGGACTGTAGCCCACCAGCCTCGTCTGTTGATGGGATTTCCCAGGCAAGAATACTGGAGTGGGTTGCCATTTCCTTCTCCAGGAGATCTTCTCGACCCAGAGATCGAACCTGCATCTCCTGCCCTGGCAGGCGAATTCTTTATCTCTGAGCCACCAGGGAAGCTCAGGTGACAGGTGGGTTATGTCAACTGAGATGTCTCTGTCATGGATGACTAAGTTCAAGTTGAAAGAATGAGTCAGTTAGTAAGTGTTTTAGAGATAGAGAACATTGGAGGAGCAGATTCTGGTTTTCAGGGGAAAGATGATGCGCTCAGCTTTGAAAGTGTTGCGTCTGAAGGTCTTTGAGAGATATCTAAGTGGAGAAGTCTAAAACCTTAGGGCCCTGCCAGGTCTCTCTGATATTTGTATAACCGAGTTTGAAAGCACAGAAGACAGAGTCAGGCTGGGCTGGAAATGTGGGGTTAGGAACAATTTGATTGTAGATGGTGATTGAAGCTGTAAGAGTGTATGAAACTCCACTGGCGATGTCTCTTATGAACTGGGTGAGTTACAGGAGCCATTTTGATACCTGGGGACACCTTACCCTGAAAACTCACTGCCACTGTGAACCATGTTGCTTTGGTCTCATGAGCATCTCAGATCCACAACTTCTCCATTTCTTTCCTCTCTTTCTTTCGCATTGCCCCGCTTCTTTCTCTACCATTTTTTCCCCTCATCTTTTAACCATTTATCTCTCTGTTCATTTCAGTTCAGTCACTCAGTCATGTCTGACTCTTTGCAACCCCATGGACTGCAGCACACCAGGCTTGCCTGTCCATCACCAACTCCTGGAGCTTACTCAAACGCATGCCCATTGAGTCAGTGATGCCATCCAACCATCTCTGTGCCTCATCTTTATCCCCTCCACTGATTACTTCCTGTATGTATCTCATTCCATCTGGTTTTCTATGCTTCTGTCTCTGGAGCTAATGTTATTATTGAAGTGATCCTCTCTATCCTGTCACATCCCTTTAAAATTTTTCTTTTCTTTCAATTTTACCTTGATCTTTTGGCTTTAAAATATTACAGTCTTTGCATTTATCTGTTTTCTTCAGTGACATTTAGCTTCATCTCACAGTTTACCACTTCCATTGTCACCATTTGCTTGTTCTTTTGACACTGGCCACTCTATTGATTATTATTCCTTCTGCCAGTTCTCTGTGAGTTTCCTGCATCACAGGCCTACCTATCAATCGCAGACCTTATTATCATGTTTATGGGAAAGTTCCTAGAGATACCTTGAAAATTACCCATCTTCCTCTATGAAACTTCCCGATCTGGTGACATTTGGATCTTGTGAAACTTGAAACATACTCAAACATCCACAACTCAGATGGGCTGAGGAGAAATACATCTGCTCCAATGACCACTCTTCATATCCAACGGAGATTTGCTCTCTTTCTACCTAGCCACACGTCCTCCTTCTCTCCCCTTTATGGTTGCCTTAGAAAATTTATCTCCATCACTTTGATTCTGTGAGCTTCTCTGCCCTGATTTCTCTTGTCTTCTGTGTTGATTTCTCTCATTTCATCAGTTATACTCTTTTTTAATGAATTATTCATTGTTTATTTGAAATTCAAATTTAATTGCAGGTCCTGTATTTTTAATGTTTATTTATTTGGCTGCATTGGGTGTTAACTGTGGCACATGGGCTCCAGAGTGCCTGGGCTCAGTAGTTACAGCACGCAGACTTGGTTGCTCCACGTCAGGTGGGATCTTCCCAGATCAGGGATTGAGCCTGTGTCTCCTGCATTGCAAGGCAGAGTCTTAACCACTGGACCACCAGGGAAGTCCAGTTATATTGTCAACATTTGTTTTTTAAAAAATTTCTCTGTTCATCCTTTTTCGTCTTATTTTTTTAGGTGTTTTGTACGCCATAGAGCTGGTTCCACTCCCACCCTCTTTGTTTATGGTTTTTGCTTTTTCCCTCTCAATCTGGATACATATACTTCAATATTCACACTAATACTGGTGGTTAAATATATTCATCAATATATACACATATATATGCATATATGTGTGTATATCTGACATATACACACATACATATATACACATGCATTTATTTGTTGTTCAGTTGCTCAGTCGTGTCTGACTCTGCAACCCCATGGACTGCAGCACACCAGGCTTCTCTGTCCATCAGCAACTCCCAGAGTTAGCTCAAACTCTTGTCCATCGAGTCAGTGATGCCATCCAACCATCTCATCCTCTGTCATCCCCTTCTCCTCCTCCCTTCAATCTTTCCCAGCATTGAGGTCTTTTCTAATGAGCCAGATCTTCACATCAGGTGGCCTAAGTATCAGAGCTTCAGCTTCAGCATCCAATGAATATTCAGGATTGATTTCCTTTTGGATTGACTGGTCTGATCTCCTCGCAATCCAAAGGACTCTCAAAGAGTCTTCTCCAACACCACAGCTCAAAAGCGGCAATCCTTCAGTGCTCAGCCTTCTTTATGGTCCAACTCTCACATACATACATAACTACTGAAAAAACCATAGCTTTGACTATATGGACCTTTGCTGGCAAATTAATGTCTCTGCTTTTTAATATACTGTCTAGGTTTGTCATAGCTTTTCTTCCAAAGAGCAAGTGTCATTTAATTTCATGGCCACACTCATCATCTGCAGTGATTTTGGAGTGCAAGAAAATAAAGTCTCTCACTGTTTCCATTGTTTCCCCATCTATTTGCCGTGAAGTAATGGGACTAGATGACATGCATTTATTATTGTTAAATATACTTTCTTGCATCAGACACTGATACATTCCCCTGTGACTATGCCAGATCCCTGTATCTTCTCTTTGGACTCTGATCATGCAACACAGCTCTTATCTTCCTGTTATATAAAATAGTCACTCTTTTTTATCTTTAAGCATTTGTACATCCATTAATATTTCCTCATCCCCAAATGGGGAAGCAATAGCTAGCCTGCCTAAGTCTTAAAGACTTTGTAATGACAGAGTAAGATCTTATTTGCCAAAGGAATTTAAAGTACCATTAGGCAATCTAAACACAATACATTGAATATCTGACAAAATCTATACTAAAGTTTTAGAATGGCTGATCTGAGGCTTTTATTTCTGTCTATAATTACACAGCAGGACCAGTTGTCTTTTGATATTTTTATAATTACAAATGGCATTAGTGTCAACCAGTATACCACTATAGAAATCTAGGATCTTGGTGTTAGTAGACATGACAGTAAGTGCTTAAAAAGATACCATCATTGTGGTGATTGTTTCTGCTAAAATAGGAATATAAAAGTACACATTTAGTTACTGGGGCTTCCCAGGTGGTACAGCCAGTGCAGGAACTGTGGGTTCAGTCCCTGAATGGGGAAGTTCCCTTGGAGAAGGAAATGGCAAACCAGTCGACTATTCTTGCCTGGGAAATCCCATGGGCAGAGGGATGTGGCAGGCTACAGTTCTTGGGGTTGCAAAGAATTGGACATGACTGAGCACACACACATTATTATATTATATTATTATACTCATTTTGTTAAGCATGAGTTTATAATAATGTCCTGCCTCCTTCCATTTTCTAAAAATCCCAGAAGTAGTTCCCAGGATTAACTGGACACAAGGTAGTCAGGGAGCTCAGAATGAAAGGGGATCTGGAAGCAGTAGCTTTAAATTCAGACTCCTGACATGCTGCAGGCCAAGGCTGGACATCCTAATCTTCTTTACCTGACCCATTTCTTAGGGCTGAACTAGATGTTGCCTGAGGCTCTCCTTCGTTACTGAAGTCTGAAGAGTCACCACCACTCATCCCTGCAGAAAGAAATAAAAGTCCTTTACACTCTCAGTCTGTCTCCTAGGACCAATACAGCATGGAATTCTTTAACAGGAAATTTGGAAAAGGGAAGCTTGTGTAAGAGGGTTAAGGATAATTCTTCCATCAGGCCACCCCGTGGCTCCATCTGACTTGGTGGTCAAAGTTGCTCCAGGAACCACCCCCAAGGCTGGAAGTGGGCACAACTTTGCTATGGAGGGCACTCCTTTTGGTCACTAGCTTTTAGCCTTTTCTCTTGTCTGCACATATTAACACTCCTTCTTCCACTCTGTCTCTTATCCAAAGAGACCATGGAAGCAACAATTTCAACATCAGAGCCTCCATCAGCTGGGCCCTCAAAGAGTACCCCTCCAACCTGGGAACCGCTTTATCCTTTTATGTGAGTGAAGAATAAACTTGTACTGCACTGCAACACTCAACTTCTTGAGGTCTATGTATTACATCAATTAGCCCAGCTCACCTAATTCAAAATAAATGTGAATCATCTAAAATATTTATAAATCTATCGCTTCATTTTCAATGATATAACCAAAAAGTTGAAGGGGGTTTTGTAGCAAAGAAAGATATTTGTTACTGCAAGAGTTTTAATTGTTCTTACGTCTCTTCCTACTGCTCGTTCTGAAAATAGACGTGCTTCCGATGGCTGACGGATCTAGTAAGCAAAGGAAAATACAACCAGTAGTCTATATCAAAAAGAGTTATGAACTTATGAATACTTACATTACAGACAGGACGTAGGCTATAAAGATGCAGTGATGAACATTACTGTCTCGTCTCATCTAAGGGAAAAAGATCACTACCAAATGGAGTGAAGACCCCCAATCCTTCACTCTTAGTTGCAAAGTCAAAGAAGTTTTGAAAACCAGTATTTTTTCATAGGCTTGCAGCTAACTAATTTGGCAACGAACCTGGACTTCGGCAGCCACGAGTTCAATAAAATATTTATCACAGTTGATGTGAATTCACACAATTTGTTGCAGGAACACCAACACAGTCTATTTGAGCATGAGATTCTGTCCCAAACTTATTGGGTTGTCTTGTAATCTATAGGATATACACCACACTGCCTTTCTAAAATAATAAAGCATTATTATTTTACATCTGGCTTTAAAATTTTTATCAATTTTTATTGGGGTATAGTTGCTTTATAATGTTGTATTAAAGATTTTGAACAAAGGATTACAAATGTTTCCTAAGAGTCCAGATTGTTAGTTCTGTCTCTTCTGGTGAGTTTCTGTAAGTTTCCATATATGATGTGTAATGGCCTTCCCTGGTGGCTCAGATGGTAAAGAATCCACCTGCCAAGGAGGAGATGTGGATTCAATCCTTGGGTTGAGAAGATTCCCTGGGGAAGCGAATGGCTACCCACTTCAGTATTCTTGGGGCTTCCCTGGTGGCTCAGGATGATAAGAATCTGCCTGCAGTGTGGTAGACCTGGGTTTGATCCCTAGGTCGGGAAGATCCCCTGGAGAAGGGAATGGCCACCCACTCCAATATTCTTGCCTGGAGAATTC
The DNA here is from genome assembly GCA_006410675.1 of Oreotragus oreotragus. Classification (NCBI taxonomy): domain Eukaryota; kingdom Metazoa; phylum Chordata; class Mammalia; order Artiodactyla; family Bovidae; genus Oreotragus; species Oreotragus oreotragus. The sequence goes on along the minus strand of SJYX01005839.1, from coordinate 485,154 downwards.
CGTGGAGTGAGGAGCCTGGTGGGCTACAGTCCTTGGGTTCACAAAGAGTTGGACATGACTGAGCGACTAACACTCTCACTTTTATCAATATGATGCGTAAAAGACCCTTAGATGTTTATGTGCTGGAGTTTTCTCATCTGTGAAATGAGGGAACAACAGTCTTCTGACTGACATTTTAGGCTGTTGTGAACATAAAAGGATACTTTATTTCTGAAGATGTTTTTATATGACTATAGGATGGTGTCATGTTGCAGGTAGGTCGTGTTGGAGTCCTACCCAGTACTGCCTTGTACTCTCCATGTGAATCCATAAAAAATACTCGTGAGTGCTTGCATGCATGCTGAGTCACTTCAGTCTTATCTGACTCTATGTGACCCTGTGGACCACAGCCCGCCAGGCTCCTCTGTCCATGGCATTCTCCAGGCAACAATGCTGGAGTGGGTTGCCATGCCCTCCTCCAGGAGACCTTTCCTGACCCAGCGATTGAACCTGAGTCTCTCACATCTCCCCCATTAGCACATGGGTTCTTTACCACTAGGGCCAACTGGGAAGACCAAAAGACCCTCAAACCTTGAAAGACCAAAAGACCCTCAAACATTACCAACTCCAGTTTCCTCATCTATGAACCTGGGAGAACCTGGTTACCCTCACTCCCTGTTAAGGTTTTTATAAAAACAAGATGAAGCTTTATTTACAAAAACCCTATGAGAAATCACTGTTAGCCAATGGTTTAACTATAATTAGGGTTTGAGAGTATTTGGTCTGAAGCCATTTTCCATCAATAATTTAACAGAAGCACAAATTACTCTGTGAAGACTTTCTAAAGTGGGCACTAAAGATAATATTAACAATGAATAGGGGAATACTTTGCTTAGTATGCTCTATAGAATAAAAGCATGCTGGAGAATACTATTTCCACTCTTTAGCATTAGTAGCTGTGACAGTGTGTACTAAAAATATCATTTTACCAGCATATTTTTACTATCATTTCAATATAGCAGCTGATTGGGCTCACCCAGTTAAACAACAGTTTATATATAATACCTTCTTGCCTCTTTCCACTTCCCAACATGGCCAGAGAAGTTAAATGTGGAAAATGATATCCTAGAAGTAATTAAATCAAGGCATATGGAGAATGGTCAGAATAAGATTCATCAGGAAAACAGAACTCTGGATTTAGACTCTGGATATTTGTGGTCTCGGGCTGCAATCCTGATCTTCCTACTTGAACCATCTGGGATGGAGAGACGGTGGCTTCTTGGGCCTCTCCTCCCTCACTTGATCCTAAAGACTCAAGGTTATTGGCCTCTGCACAAAGAAACTTCTTGAGGAGTCTGGGTGTGTGACCAAGGAACCCACTGAGCAGGAAATTCCCTAATAAGAAAACTCACAAAGTCTTGAAAACCCAAGGAAAGTGTAGTCTGTTCATCTAAATCACCTGCCATTTAGGTTAGTGATGCTCCATCCCTTATCCCCACAGCAGAGACAATTCAAATGCAAGGGGAGACTTGGCTCTGCTTGAAACTCAACCATTCTACCCTTCTCTGTCTTCTACTTCTGACCCCTTCTATTGTCTCTTTCACATGCCATTCATCTGCTGTTTCTCATGTAGGGTACCTTGAAACCTGTTCAAGACTGAGTCTCCTCTTCCCACCTCCTTCCACCCCTGCCAACCTGTCGCCCTTGAACTGTTTGCAAGCCTGGAAAATAATCTTCTCATGTGTCTGAACCATAGATCTGTTTGGGGACTATCTTTTAGAGCCATTTACCTACTCAACTAAGATGAAAGTAGAAGGTGGACTCCCCAAAAACTGAAGCAAATTTATATTTTACTTGGGGCTTCCCTGGTGGCTCAGAGGGTAAAGACTCTGCCTGCAGTGTGGGAGACACAGGTTTGATCCCTGGGTTGGAAAGATTCCTTGGAGAAGGGCATGGCAACCCATTCCAGTGTTCTTGCCTACAGAATTCCATGGACAGAGGAGCCTGGCAGACTACAGTCCATAGAGTCGCACAGAGTTGGACACAACTGAGCAACTAACATATACTTGGTAAATTCAGTGAGTAAGTAGATTGAATGTTTTATTTAAAATATTACTCTTTTGTAGCATCAAGATCAAGGAATATTTTTGCTTCTTTTTAGGACTTTTCCTAGTGTGTTTCTATAAATAGGTATGTTTCTAATATTGTCTGGATCTAGAAAGTAGAAAGGGTGGAAAAAAATCACCAATTTGTACACTACAGAGATACAGATCTTATGGCAAATCTGGCTGCCGCCAGGACTGAGGAGACAACACTTAGATAATCATTTGGAGCTCCAGTTTTACAAAGGAAATAATGTAGAATCCAGAATGCCAGCTTTGTTATTCCCTTTCATCTCTCATGAGACTTATTAGAGAGCTTGAAACATTTATGTGATTGTGTTTTCTAGAAACAATGATAGCAATGTCTGTCCTGCTTACCCTTTAAGGTTGTTGTAAGATTGTTTGCAAAAGTCCTTTGAAAAATCACTATATATGCCATGACTTGCTGAAGAATTGTCAAAAACACTTTGGGTTACAGAATACCTTATCTGAAGTTTATTTCTGGTAATAATAGATAGCTAGTGACATGATTCAAGTTTGTGATCAGATAATAATATGAAAGTGAAAGTGAAGTTGCTCAGTCATGTCTGACTCTTTGCGACCCCATGGACTATCAGGTTCCTCCGTCCATGGGATTTTCTAAGTGAGAATACTGGAGTGGGTTGCCATTTCCTTATCCAGATAATAATATGACTTTCCAGTAAAGGAATACACTTCACACTTGAACAATATGGATTTGAGCTACACAGGTCCAGATGAGACTCAGATTTTTTTTTTCCCATAGTAAACACTACATCACTAGACAATCCACAGTTGGTGGAATTCATGGACTGAGAAACTGAAACTCGAATACTTTGGCCACCTGATGTGAAGAGCTGACTCATTAGAAAAGGTCCTGATGCTGGGAAAGATTGAAGGCAGGAGGAGAAGGGGACAACAGAGGATGAGATGGTTGGATGGCATCACCACTGACCCAATGGACATGAGTTTGAGCAAGCTCTGGGAGTGGGTGATGGACAGNTGACTCATTAGAAAAGGTCCTGATGCTGGGAAAGATTGAAGGCAGGAGGAGAAGGGGACAACAGAGGATGAGATGGTTGGATGGCATCACCACTGACCCAATGGACATGAGTTTGAGCAAGCTCTGGGAGTGGGTGATGGACAGGGAAGCCTGGTGTGCTGCAGTCCAAGGGGTCGAAAAGAGTCGGACACAACTGAGTAACTGAACAACAACATGGATGCGGACCTGGTATATGGAGGCTGAGTATAAGTGATAAGCAAATTTTCAACTGCACTGAGAGTTGGTGCACTTAACCCCTGCATTGCCAACCATATTTAACTTTCTGTTCTTGGTAGAAATCACCACATAAATCCGACATTTTCGGGCTTCCCTGGTGGCTCAGTGGTAAAGAATCCATCTGCCAAGCAGGAGACTCGGGTTCAACCCCTGATCCAGAAAGATCCCAAATGCAGCAGAGCCACTGAGCCCGTGTGCTCCAGTTGCTGAGCCTGTGCTCCAGAGGAGCCTTAGCGGCTGAGCCCACAGGCCACAGTTACTGAAGCCCACGTGGCCTAGAGCCTGTGCTCCCCGGCAAGGGAAGCCACCGCAATGAGAGAAGCCTAGGGACCGTCACTCGAGAGTAGCCCCTGCTCGCTACAACTAGAGCAAAGCCAAGGCAGCAGTGAAGACCCAGCACAGCCAGGAGTAAGTAAGTAAGATCACTGAAAAAATCTAACGTTTTATAGACACAGCAACTAGCAGTTTTAAACACACCCATTACTTTTAAAATTTATTTCTTTACATAATAAAATAGAAAACATGTATTAATTAATGGGACCCATCAATGAATAGTGGAGAAAGAAATAGCAACCCATTCCAGTATTCTGGCCTGGGAAATCCCATGGACAGAAGAGCCTGATGGACTAAAGTCCTTGGAATCGCAAGTGTTGGACATGACTGAGTGACTAAATGGCAACAACCGTCAGTTAACAGACCTCATCTTCAGACAGAGATTTCACATCATCCTGCATTTCCCCAAACAGTTAAAATTCAGAGGATACGATTCCAAGAAAAAATGGATCCATGGTTCAGAAGGGGCTCCGAGTAAGATGCTCCAGAAACTGTAGCTCTCATGCAGATTCCTGCAGCCCTGGCCTTGCTCTCCCACTTCCTTACCAGTTATCCTTGGTGTTGACGTGGAGGGTTCTGGGAACTCGTCTCCATCACTGGATTCTGCAGAGTCCTCACTGCTGATCACTGCACAGAGGAACCACAGAGGAACAACCCCCCTTAGGATCTCAGGGTGGAGCCCACAAGCAGGAAACCCCAGAATGAGAGCACCGGGGAGACCTAGAAGCTAAGTTAATTCAAGGCACGTGGTCTGTGCTTGAACGTGGGTGAGCTGCAGGTAGCTCCCGGTCCTGCCTGAAAGGTGATGAGGCTCACATGCAGAGAGCGGCTCCGCCCATCCTGCCCACACTCCCCTCCCCC